>CM033752.1:52721932-52994856 GCA_019671005.1 Hibiscus mutabilis | reverse complement strand
TACCAAAGGCGCAACATGTATTATACAACTTATCCCCACAGCGTTCGGGTATAGAGCCTCCAACTAACGTGATCCTCAGTTGACCAGAAACTTCAGCCAGCATAGCTGTTGAAGGAGATGCATCATGCCCTGCATCTATATCTTCAGCATAAACTGGGAAACTGTCATTCGAATATGGGCTGTTCCATATTTCCTGATACAGAGTAACAGACAGGAAGTGAGGGCCTTGAGATGTTAATCACTCGATCTATCTACTACATGTAATTGGTGAACACCAAAACCCCCATTTCCTGTAACACCAATGTGGTTTAATATTCCACAATATATTTGGCTCGTCAAGCTGTAACGTGAAAAATCTTCACTTCCATTTTCACCAAAAATATAAAAAAAAGGAAAAAGCTTTAGCTAAAACACATGATCACCATTCAAGGTTAGCTCTGTCTGATCTGAGTAACAAGATTGAATATGACGCACTTTCCTAAGACACACCAAGCTTCTAAATTTTCAAGCGTGGAATTTGATGCATCCAAGCAAAATCATTAGCAACAACCCAAAACAGATCACTTTATCATACACACAGTTAAAAATAGCAACCGATATACAGTGCCGTCTTCTAGGGAGAACATCATGAGCACCAGCTCAGGGTTCTCATTTTGGTTGTACTTTATTGTCTTATTATTTTGATTGTACTTTGATATATTTTCATAAAATAATAATAAATTTAATAAAATTTAATTATATTTTTATTATTTATTAATTAAATATTAAATTAATTGTTTAAAGTGGTGACCCGAAATTGTTTAAGACCATTCAGTTGGTAGTATATAATAAAGCAAAAGAGATTGCCTTGGTGACGGGAGGCGTGGGAAGAGCGAGGGCAGGTGGTAGCCTGGCTTGTTCAGGCTTGAAAGCTGATGACATTTATGGATGTTTTGAATTGGAGCTTTTGGTAAAGGTTTATGGGGATAGTGGAAATTGGGGTACTTATCGAGCGAGTCGATCGTAAATTGAATAGTATTTGACTCGTGTTTGTTAAAAAAATTTATTGTTCCACTCAACTTGTTACTCGTTAAGCTCGATAAAATTTTGCTCGACTCATGCTCGTTAAAAAATCTTGTTGCTCAACTCAACTAGTTCGTTTAGCTCGCCAAATTTTTACTTTGTTTTTTAATAATAGGTAAAATCTAGTGATACTATTAGAGCTTAATACAAACACGAAAATTCAAAAAAATGTGAGGTTTGAAGAGATAAATAAACGAACCTGTCATGATCGAGTTAGAGATGAAGTTGAAATTCAAGTATGAGACTCTTTTTAGTTTCTCAACAATCTTCGATGAATAACAAAGAAGATAATGCTTTAGGAACCTTAGGGTTTTAACTTTCAATCGTATTTTTTTTATATGGGAAGTGGAAACTGAAGACTTTTCCTTTTTTACTTTCAATCTTGGGGTTTTAACTTTCAACTGTTTTATTATAATTTAATTTATTATTAATACAAATTTACTTTTTTAATTTTCGAGAAATATAAAACGTTTAAAAATTTGAAGTCAAAATTTTATGGGTAAATTACTTAGCAATTCATTGAACTTTTATAGAGTTTTCACCTAATATCTAAATTTCTTGGAACATAATTTTTTTGAAGGTAGCCACAAAAAAACCATAAAAGACTTTATTAAAAAAATAACGAGTTGCTCACGAACTTATTGAGTCGAGTTGGGCCTTACTCAACTTGACTCACTAATATATCGAGTCGAGTCAACTCGAGTCGAGCCTTAACCGAGTTTTGACCGAGTCGAACTCAAATTATTTGTGAGCTGCTCAATTCAATAAGCACGCCTAATTAGAACGAAGAATACTTATTTATTTATATATTATAGTAAATATATTTTTTATCAAATCAGTCGATGTCACGTATCTAGTTATACTTGTTTAAAATTTACAACAACTTTTAGTAAATGTTAACTTATGGGGAAGTTAAAGAAATAAAATTATATTAATATAGTATTATAAAAAAGTTTATTAAATATTTTAATATATAAAAAAAATTATATTTATTAAAAATATTAATAATTTATTATAGGATTAATAAATTGAACTTTTCTATCCCTCCCGATTGTGTGTGTGCAACTCTTGACTCCCAGATTTAAAATGAAAACAAAACTGCACCACCTATCATTTATCATTTCTCTGTGTTGCCTGCCGGCTGCCGTCAACCATAGCTTCTTTAGTTCTTCGACGCTGATGGCAATTTCTGGATTAAGCTGTAGATTTACTTTTTCGCATTTAAGATGAAAGTGAACTCCAATCTATCATATCTAATAATCTATTAAAAACTGCAGATGAGAATTCAACTTCTTGCGATGTTCATATCTATTGAACGAAACCCTTGTTAGATTCTTAGAGCTAACAACTGATCTCTTTTTTCCTTTTGTTTCTGGGACTTGTGGTACAACGTTTCTCTCTTCCGGCTGGGTCCTTCGCTATTTGTTCGTACAAAGGAGCTTTTCGTCGATTTGACCTAAACGACGTCGTGTTTATCTGTGGAATTTAATTGAAACGGGCAGTGCAAGTAGTAAAATTCATAAAAGCGTAGCAGGCCCATTTCTACTGGACAAATCCTTGATAATATAAAATTTTAATTTAATATTATTATTTCACATATTTTTATAAATTAAATTAAGAGATTATTGATATTTTTAAAAGATTCAAGTTTGAATAATTTATTTATAAAAAAATGTTTCATAGACTGATTTTGGAACAAAAATTTTATACAAACGTCTTAATTTTAGATTTAGAGATCTAATTTATAATTAAAAATTTAGAGTTAAAATTTAAATTAAAAAGTTAGAATTTAAGAAAATACGACATGAAAAAGCAAAAGAGAAAAAGAAAAGATCCAAAAAGAGATAGCTGGTCACCGAAGGGATGATATATTTGGAGAGCCGCGAGAGAAATGTTAGAGAACAACTAGGTTTTTTTCACAGTTTTATTATTCCTTGAATAATACACTTGAAACCAAAGTATGAAATAAAAAAGTGATAATAGCGTAGATAGATATTTTGTCCCTTCAAACTGACTGTTTTTCTGCTGTTTCACCTAGAATTATTTAATGTTTAGTACCTGGTGAGACAATGATGATCTTACAAAATATACTGAGTAGATGCTATCATGATAGAGACGCCTTATCCACCATGAAAGGCACATGACTTGCATCACGTCATGTGTGAGCCAACTTTTTGTCAGTTTGGGCATTGTAACTCTATATTAAAGGGAAAGGAATTGGGTTCTGCTAGATTGTGTAAATTGTAACTACAAATCTGCAACTGCCGAGTACAATAAGCGTGAAAAGTGATTTCCAACGGTGGTAAATGAAAAATAAGTGATTAAATTATATAATTTTTTAATTTTAGGTGTTTAATATATTTTTTATTAAAAATAAGTGTTTAAAGTTTATACCGTTATAATTTTAAGTGTCTGGTGAATAATTACCGTTTAAAAAATTCGTTAATCAATCGATGTTTGACACGTGACATGTCTATTTGAATTATTTTAAATTTTTTTGAAGAAAAAAATCATTTTTTTAACATTTAAAAAAATTCCAAAATTCTCATTTTTTTACAAAACATTCCTTAATTTCCTAAAAATGTTCAAACATGAACCCTCAAATCGTCGCCATTTCCGCAGTTGATCGTTGCCTATGAGTACACCCTTTCGGTCGCCGGATTTACTCGGTCATTTTTTACAACACGACGTCGCTAGAAACGACGAACGACATGCCAGACGAACGTCGATTTCGCGTTCAACGTTTGGCTGGCAAGCTATTCGTCGTTTCTGACGACACCATGTTGGGGAAATGGTCGACTAGTTCCGGCGACCTAATGAGTGTGCTCAGGGCGGCAATTTGAGAGTTCGGATTTGGGGATTTTTAGGGACTTTATGGATTGTTTTGTAAAAAATTGAGAATTTTATGATTTTTTGAAAATTTAAAATTTTGTGTAAAAAATGTTTTAAATTTTTAATTTTGAAAAAAAAATATAATGAACATGCCACGTGTCAATATTTGGTTTTTGTTAACGAATTTTTTTAACGTTAATTATTCATCAGACACCTAAACTTGTAACGGTGTAACTTTAGGCACTTATTTTTTAAAAAAATACTTTAGGCACTTAAAGTTAAAAATATATAATTTGAGCACTTATTTTTCATTTAAGCCTTTATTTTTTCTCAAGATGTTTTCAATGCTCTAAGTAGGGTTCATTTTACAGATATGTCATGGATTTCGTATCCATATACTATGGCTCAAGTTTTTTCTTGAAAAAGTTAATTGACCGATTAATTTATATTGAGTTTTGCATAAGTTTAATATGGGGTGATCCTCCCAATCAAAAATTTTCCATCCACAATACTAAGATTCGAACTCCTGACATTGCTTGACGGATCTTGCACCTCATCACGTTAGACCAACGGATTATTGATAACATAATTTAAATTTAACAATACTTTTTTAAAATTTAACATTATAATTCAAATTTTGTGACCATCTCATTGGTCTCATCCAATCTGTTGATATATAATTGTAGTAGATGTTATGAAACCGAAGATACGTGAATATGCTATATAAAATGTTTAATTTTCCTATCAGCCCCTGGTTTTTTCAATCCTTCCTTATATTGTGTGCGACTCTTGACTCCCAGATTTAAAATGAAAAACGAAAAAGCCCCATCATTTATCATTGTTCCCTTCCGGCTGCCGTCAACCATACTCTATTAAATGCTGTACCTGAGAATTCAACTTTTTGCAATGCTCATATCTATTTTCCCTTACCCAGTTAATATTTTTTTTGAAAGGAAACAAGGGTCTCGTTTAAAAAAAAAAACCCCATCACTAGCATCAATATCTACATTAAATTATTGTTGTTAAAAGGAAAAAAATATAAACAAAAAATGAAAAATGTCAGCACACTGAATTTGAAGTCTTGATACAGTTTCATTACCATTTAGACATGGTAGATTGGTAGTTGACTAATGCAATTTCCTACTATTTCATATAACAGTAATACAGTATTATTACCCCATACCAAGGCTAAACTAGCAGGCCAATGGAATATGATACAGTTCAGATAAATGAAATATATATATATATATATATATATAATCATATCTGCCCTAATGATATTTTTTGTTTGCGCAGCCCGATCAAAGTGGGAAAAGTCTCCAGAAGCTCTATGCGCCCACGCACTGACTCTTGTCCTCCTTCACGCGCGCGTGAGTTACACGCGTGATTCTTTCCTTCCTCAGGACTGTCCAGCTCCCTGCCTGTTACAACCAGATCTGCACCTTTTGCCGTCCTCTGCATCTGAGCCGTCATACACTTTTGATCCAACGGTCACGATGGAACCTTGCTCTCCAAGATGATCCTCTCACTGGTCCCCTTCTCTCCTCGTGTAGCCACGTCCACCATGCACACAAAAAAAACGACATTAGCAAGATTTCAGAAAAACACAGAAAGAATATTAAGCCGTAATCAACAAAAATAAAACACAATATCGGTGGATTTCAGAACGAATTTGTAGGAGGTTTTTTTTTGTTGCGTTTTTACATGTAACCATCCGGATATAAAATAAAAAAGAAAATACATTGTAACGAGAATTTTTTCGGATAGAGAGAAATACAAAAACGAGAACCTTTTTAGAGGTATTCTCTCGTCTCTCCACATACATGCATGCATATCAAACATCAAAAAACCTAGATTTAGGAGTTCTTTACCTTTGTTTTCGAGCGTTGGTCCTGAGTCGAGTCTGTGCACCGTCAACAAACCTAAAACTTTCGGAGCAAAAAGGGTGAGACGGTGGTATTTCGGGAACGCCTCTTCATTTTCCCATCGGCAACAAACCCCAGGCCTTCGGCCGGTAAGGGTGAGCCGCATTTTTTTCTCACTGCTTCTAATTTAATAGGATTTTAATTGGGTAAATAGCTCAGTAGGTCCCTGTTGTTTTCAAGTCTTGGTAATTTAATCCCCTCCAGTGTCCTTTTTTGTTCAATTAGGTCTTCGATCCGGTGTGAAAATCCCTTTTTACCCCTATTTACATGCAAATTCAAATTTTATTTATGTGTGCTGATTCATGTTCAACATTTATTGTTTTGCTATATTGATATATATATTTTGTGGTTGGCTTTCCTTATGTTTTTTAGTTAATATAATGCTTCTCATATGTGTGTAGGGTGTAATATATAATATGTGCATTAAATAAATGTTAGGAAGTATATGATAATACAACATATGGTTTATATGCGTATATCTTACTTATCTTACATGTTATAGTTTAGATGTATTAAGTATCTAACCTTATTGTATGTACGTAATATGCATATTTTAATATAGGGTTAATTCATGCCATTTCATATGCCATGTTTTAATTTTACCATTATTTGTACATTTGTTACATACTTATCTTATTTGCCTTGTATAAATATCGCATATCAGATATATTATTTTGTTAATGCGAGGTCCTTTTATTCAGCGGTAAATGCGGCCAGTATCAAACGCAGTGATGGTGGTCTTGCTGTTTACTTTCGAATAACGGGCCCTTAAAATAGACTCGCATGTATAACCGGTTTTTAAGTTAATCGTCACCTTAATTCATAAAGTTCGATATTAACAAAGCATTAATTATCGTTTTCTTTTTACGGTACCAATTTTTGGGCGGTACGGGGGTGCCAAATCGTTCTCCATCCGTGACCGACTCCCGAACCTTATTTTTGATCAAATCTCTGATTTTATGGTGTCTGACCTACCTCAGTGGCCGGTGACGACTCCAAGTCTTACTATTTTTTTCAAAGATACGGATTTTTAAAAAAAAATCCGTCTTTTTAAATATTTCCAAAAAAATATTAAAAAAATAAAATTACTTACCTTTAACGAATCCTCGAAATTTTTTAGGTGGCTACAATATACCGAGAAAGAACGAGATACACTGAAACATGGGCTAGAGGAATCATTCAAATCTGTGCCAGTGTTACTAAGGGGGCATGTGATCTCCCTGTTGCTTTTCAAGATGCCCCTGCAGTTCTGCTCGATATTAAGGATTCCTGGGGAGTAATTTGTCATTGTGACATATTTCGACTCAGTGCACCGTGCAGGTGACCTATATAATTAAAACGAATGAGACATTGTTTATTGTTTTTTTATATAAAAGCAGCAGGACTGCTCAATCTTTGGATGATTCACTTTTGTCGTTTTTAAGTGTTCTTTTAACAATTTTTTGGATAAATTGTTCTTTTAACAATTGGGTAAAAGTTGTGGTTGAGATTTGAGATGATCAATGTGTTATATGACCCAAAGTAGGAAGCTTTGAGTATTTACCCTTGTGACTTTTCAAGTGTTTGAAGGGCACACACAGCCAAAGGTTATATCATATTGGCATCTGGTAAACTGAAGCAAGAAATAGACAATATGATCTCAAGTTGGTATCTTTTTCGATCATCATTTGACTTACAGTAATAGGTTGACAACATTAACCTTTTGGGTAGAAAAAGGTTAGAATTGAAAACATGAAAATTTAAGTGACCCAGATGAAAAAGAAAGTAAATTCTTATTGATATAACCTGTACATTGGTAGTGATCATTGTCATTACAAGCCCCAGATAAGAAAAGAAAAAAATTACACTTAGTAAGCCAACAGGGAATAAAAGTTCAAGCTTGTGAAAACCAGTATGTTTTTCCCCTTCAGCCGCCTTATGATGTCAAGCTCTCTTGCCTCTTAGTTGATAAACGTTTCAAGAACTCATAGGTAGTGATCATGGTTGTTGCGGACATCGACATCGACGCCCATCTCGGTCCCAATCCTCTATAACAAGCTGCTAATCCCCCTTCTTTAACCAAGTTCCTAACTGTCTGCAGAACCGTCACAGGTCATCTTATGCCATTCTCTTCTCCATCCAGGACCTGTAATCTGGTCTTGATCGTGTCGAGTGGCATAGTGATTAGGGCTGAAACGCCACTAGCCATGGCTGCACTTAAACCTTGGACAGCTATCAAGGCCTTGGAATCAGGCTTGAAACCAGGTCCTCCAATCACACCATTCTCATCTTTTTTACCAATAGAACAACCAAGACCACCCCAAATGAGCTTGTGAGCAACAGAGTAGGATGTCCACCAAACCGCATTAGACGGTGCGTATGTCAATATCGAGATCCCAAATCCCCTATACAACCCTTTAGGGGCATACAGAATCTTCCTAAAAGCATCAAGGCCATTCTTATATCGACAAGTCGAAATTGGATTGTTGCAACTGTTGTTACCTTGAACCATAAGTCTTTGGCTCACGACATCTATTGGGGTCCAAACAAGCTGTGCAGCCATAGCCGAATTTAACCCAGCAGCAGCACTAGCTATAGCAGTGGCTGTAGTATCTGAAAATCCTAAACGAACAGTTGCAGTGCCAACACTGCTCTTGGTAACCTCAAGGACTCCCATGTAAAGTGCTCGAGCTGGGATTGTCCCCATCAAGGAGGTACCAAAACCCCTGTAGAATCCTCTCAATCCCTCATATCTCATGATGGAGAGAGACATCTTGGAGCAAGAAATTTGAGCGGATGACACTTGTTGCCTGGTTTTCAAAACTACTACAGGGTAAAGAGCAAATGATACACCTGAAAATAAACCGGCACCGAGAAAAAAAAACTTGGATTTATCAAGCATATGCCAATCTATATCTGCCGGTGAATAAATCTCTGACCCAGAATCATCCTCGGCCGCACGTAAACTCATTTTCGCCACTTTTGCAACTGTTTTGAGTTCAAACAACTAAAATTTGTTTTTTCTGTTATCCTTCCACCAAATCAATGTAAACCAACCGAGCACAAGTAAAATATAACTCCAGCTATTTGGGTTTTCTATAAAATTAAAGCTACAAATTAGTTTGACGGTGAAGAAAATATCAAAAAATTTCGAACAAAGGAAAGAAAATAGAATATCAAAAAGGCTAAAAAAAGATGGGTTTTTATGCTTTTAGTATTTGGATTTTGGACTGTACAAAGTTAGGAATTTGAAGGCGGAAAGGAAAGGGAAAATGAAGATTTTCTTTCGTTAGTATCAGGTAAAAGACCAGAAAAAGAAAGGGTTTTGTTGGTTTTCTCTTCTTCCTTTTGCGAAGCCAAATCCGAGGGCGAACGTGGATCAGCAGAGAAAAATCGAACATTTACTCACCATACAGAACCCCCAGATTTTATTTTTGATTCTGACCAGAAAAAAACCAAGCCTTTCCAACATCTTCAAGGCTTCATCTTTTTGTCAGTAGGCAACTGGGAAATAATCACAAAAAGAGAGAGAAAAAAGCAAGGATCTGAAGAGCAAAGAATATGAAGGAAGGTGAGCAAAAAGTGGGTTTGGAGGGTTTCACAGAAAGCGAAATGCCTAAATGGATAGTGTCGAAATGTGAAGAGATGAGTGGGAGGGTAAAAAAAGAGAGCTTCAACTGTATAGACTAGAGAGAGGGACAGGGTTATGGATTTTAGCAAAGTGTTTTGCGGATCGTGGAAAATGGACACGTGTCAGTAATCTATTCCGGTAGCTAGTATTGTAGGCTGATTTTAAGGTTCACTTGGTTTAAGCAGCTAAATTGTTGCTGCTGTCCATTAGCTACCCTCTGATTTCTGGCCAAACCCTGGTTGTATCAGTATCATTTGCATCTTTAAACCGTCTCAGTTAACATGTAGGCCATATAAATTATTATTTTCGATAAAATCTTATTAAAATTATATTTTTTATTTTGGTTAGTAATATAATGTATTTTTCCTGTTTTGATCACCAACTTATTGTTTATTTTATGTCTTTTGTCGTAGAATTATTACTTTTTCTGTTACTTTTTTTAATAGCAGGTAATCAAAAATAAAATAAAACATAATGTTAGTGGCGATTTAGTAATATGACTCGGTCGAATGCGAGAACCGAAAATTAGAACATAAATTGTTATTTATATGAAATGTAATATGATGGTAATAGTAGCCCTGCTATTTGTTTTAAAGGAAGAATAAATACAATACATTGTGTTTATGTAAAGGATTATTATCCTGCACACAGACAGTGGAAATTTTATGTTTTTACAAATACCTCAATTTTAGGGTTTAAGATAATAATTTTAGGGTTTTAATTTTAAAAATATTTAATTTTAAGGATTAAATTTAAATTAAAAATTTAATTTTAAGGTAATATAAATATAATTTAAAATTTAAATATAAACCCTAAATTATAAATAAACCCTAAAATTTAAAAAAATCCCCTAAATTTTAAACTACTACACTTAAACCCCTAAATATTTTCACCCTAAAAACAAAATCCATAACCTTAATAAAACTTAGCCTAAACCTAATTTTTTTCAAAAATCTTATTCAGTCTTTAAAAAAGCTAGTTTGAAAAAAAAATGCAATGCTCTAGTTCAATTTATTTTGGAACATTGTAAATTTATTTTTTCGTGATTTTTTTAGTCAATTTTAAAAGCTATTTTAATATTTGTAAAATCATTTTTGGATTTAAAAAAATAGATACAATATAACTAAATTAAATGATTTAAAATTATCAAATTAAATATAATAATTAAATTATATTAAATTAATATTTTAATAGTAAATACAATAATTATTAAATATATTAAATATTAAAAAAATTAATATTTTAAGTAAAAATAAATAATAAAAAATTTAAAAATATAAAAAATATTAAAAAAGAATAATAAATTAAAATATTGAATTAAATTCACGATTATTAGTAAATATATTAAAATAATAATGGTATTATACAACCTATTGAATTTTTTTTTAAAAATTAATAATGTTAATAAATTTTAATAAGAATCCATTGTTTTGGCATCATTTAACTCTGCATTTATTTTTGACTTTAAAATCATGTGAAAATAAATATTTTATAGTTTCAAAAATACTTTTTTGCAAGAGAAACCAAACACTAATTATAACATAAATTATAATTTTTATAAAATTATTTTCTAACAGTACTTTTAACTTATTATTTTTTAAAAGGAACAAAATAAAATTTATTGAAATGTAAAATATATTTTTTAAAACTTATATATATAATTACTGTGATGATATAAATACATAATTTTAAATAAAATTATGAATAAATAAATAAATTATACACCAATTGAATCATTTGTTGCCATGTATACTAATTTGATTCATTAATCTTACTGGATTGGGTCATAAACAATTTCTAAATTAAATTATATATAAAAAAGATTATATATTAAACTCTTTGAAAATGGATGAGATTCTGCCAATAGGCCGAGCTTGGCCCAAGAGCAAAATGGGTTTTTTTTTTTAGCCTACAAAAGAAATAATCATTTCAATTTGTTCCATAGTTGAATATCTTTCTTAGCAAAACGGGCCTTTGAATTGTTAATTACAGATTGGATTGAATCCAAATACGTAGAGAAAAAATTGCAGAACTTGTGCCTACCTTCTTCAGAGTTCTAGACGGACCCCGTCACCTCTTCGCCGATAAATCTCGAGAACTCTCGTCTCTCTTGCTTATCTCCTTCCTATATATATGGATCAGTTCTTTACCTTATAAATCAATCTGAAATCAGCTTAAAACCTTCGTACATCATTTCTCCGTTTATTTTCAAAGCTCTAGTTAATGGATTTGAGGAACTTGGGCTTCGATTCTCCACTCTTAACAATCCTGGAAGACATGCTTGACATCCCAGAGGAGCAGGAAAATACCCGAAACAACCCCTCTTGAGCCTATGTTCGGGATGCAAAGGCAATGGCGGCCACTCCGGCTGACGTGGTTGAGTACCCAACGTCTTATGTATTCATCGTCGACATGCCCGGCATAAGCCACGGGGAGATCAAGGTGCAGGTCGAGAACGACAACGTTCTGGTGGTGAGCGGGGAACGGAAGCGTGAGAAAGATGAAAGAAGGAACGAAGTGCGTGAGGATGGAGAGGAGGGTGGGGAAGTTCATGAGGAAGTTCCAGTTGCCTGAGAATGCGAATATGGATAAGATATCTGCAGTTTGTAAAGATGGGGTTCTGAGAGTGACGGTGGAGAAATTGCCTCAGCCTGAGCCTAAAAAGCCCAAGACCATTGAGGTTAAAGTTGCATGAGATTGAGATTGTTGGTTGGTTGTTTGATTTGATTTGAGAACAATGTTGAAGAAATGTCTGTGTGTGTGTTTTTTTCTTTCTGCAGATTGTGTGAGTGTTGATGTTTTAAAAAGCATATGGAATTTAATAAAGTTTGTTTCTTTGTTACCAATTGAAGACATACCATGGTTGTTCTTAATACCCTCTCCTTTCATTTTTATTTCCTTACTAGGACTGACATCATGGGACTAAAAATGGGTTTTGATTTTGATTCCTACTTTTCAGAATCTATCCCACAATATTAAAAATAAATAATAAATTTAAATACTAAACCATAAATCTCAAATTATAAAAAAAATACATTTGCACTCAAACTCTAACCTATAACCCTAAATACCTCATCTTGTTTAACATATTCAAAACCAAAATGAGACTAATTAACGGCAAGGATATTTTATTTTAAAAAAATTAATCTTAAACAGCCTTGTAACACCGGAAAAGGGCTTTTATTATTCAACAAATCATTTAAATCAATAAATTTTAAAAGGAGTTGATTATTTTTCGTTTTCAATTTATGGATTAACAAGTTCTGTAAGCCAATATAAAGTTTTTCTTGTGGAACTGTATCATTTTTATTGAATAATTTTTAGAGAAAAAACAGAATTTTATTAATTAAAAAAAAGTTAATCTGAGAGTTTTAACTTCACTGTTTCATCAATATTTGCATTGGACGATCATGATTTGATATAAAATAAGAGAAAAAACAATTTTAATTTTTGGGAGAACACTTTAGTACATTCGTTTCTTCAAAAATGTTTAATTGCTTTAAATGTTACGAAGCTATTTTGTTTTTTAATTCAATGATAATGGCAGCTAATTTATTGAGGAAATTATTTTAATTTACTGTGACAATTTAATTTAAATTGTCATCAATTATTCTATTTTTTAAAAAAAATGATTTTTATTTATTAGAAAAAAATTTTGTTTACTCATATTAAGCCTTATCACTTAACAAATTAATGGACCTCAAGAGGAATTTAATCTAGGGTTAGAATTTAGAGTTTTATTTTTAAATTTTTAATTATTTTAAATGTTTTTTAGTCAAAATAACTTTAAAATATTAAACTTAAATTTTAATATTTAAATCCTAAAATCTAATAACAAATCTCTAAATTTTAAAAATATTATAATGTAATTATAAAAAATTATTATTTTAAACATAATTTTGTTTAAATTAGTTATTTTTAGAAAAATAAAATGACATTTTAAATTTTATTTTTAAACAAAGATAAATTAATAAAATATTTTGAAAAATGATGTCGGGTTCCAAACCAAACTATTAGGTGTGACTGTGTTTTTATAAAACCTTAAAATTGGTCTAATTTTATTATAAATTTTTTTAATATCTTAAAAAAACACGATCAATTAATTAATAATGAAGATAATGTTAGGGTAAAACGATAAAACTAATAATGAAAATAAAGAAAACCATGGGTAAGAGGATTTAAACACTTTTAAAAACATATTTGTAAAAAACAAAGTTATATCATATTTATTTAGTTTCCAACAAAATAAATTTTTATTTCAAAGTGATTAAATTTTATCATATAAATAATATTTCTTTATATAAATAATATAAATTATTAATTTACATTATTAATATAAAATTTAAATAAAATAAAAAGATATAAATATTTTTATATTTAGGGTAATATGAAATATATAAATTATTATTTTAAAAACTAAAAACTTTTTAAAACATTAAATTTTAAAAAGCTAAAAATTCAACAAAATCATCAATCACTAAACTTAAACCTTAAACCTCTAAAATTTTATTCAAAAACAAATAATAAAAATATATAAATTAATAATATTTGTGTAAAAAAAAAAAAATATTTTAAAAATCTAAAATATAAAATAATTATAAAAAATCTATTCTTTTAATGTTGATTTTGTATTAAAAAAATAAGGTTATAAGTAAATGATTTTGAAATATGGATATTTTAGAATTTATTTTTATTTAAAAATAGATTTAATAAAAATATTTTTTTTTAATAATATTTTTTTTATATTTAATATATTTAATAATTTTTGTAATATAATTTTTGTTTAATAATTATATTTTATTTATTAGTTATATATATTAATATATTATTATTTGATATTAATATTATTTATAATATATTTATTGATTATTTATATAGACTAATATTATTTATATAATAAAATAAATTAAAACTTAATCTCATAACCGATTTAGAATTTATATTATTTGAACAAAAAATAATTTATAAGATATTATTATATTTTACATTTGTTTGAATAATTTATTAGTTATTAAAATTTTGTATCTATTAATATTAATTAGATTATAAAAATTAAATTTTTTAATATCATTACTGAGTATATATGAGGATGTACATATTAATTTTTTTATTTGTGAAATTATATTTTTAATATAATTTTAATAATTATTAAATTTAGATGTATATATTAATTTTTATCTATGAAATTATATTTTGAATATACTATTATTAATGATTAAATTTATATGTATTTATTAATTTATATATTAATTTTTTATTTATAAAATTGTTTTTTAAAATTTTTATTAGTTAATCAATTTTATATTTTTAGAGAAATTTTTTATAATTTTCAAGAGCAAAATAGTCTTTATAATTTTTTTGTCTAAATCTCTAACTCAAAATTTTTTTAAAATGAGCTTTTCAAAATAAGAGATTTTACCTCAATTTATTATAATAATTATTTATTTATCAAATATCAAATTTAACTGGTCAAACATCTAATATTAACTAAAAAAGTTATTTATTAAACAAAATTTTAATTTATTCCATTATTGTTTTTATATTAAAAATCCTAATATAAAGTTATTCCGATCAGACCTGTTGTTATCCTTTCATATAATCTACAACCAACCACTCTGTATGAACAGCATGTGCTTTGATTCTTTTTCTTTCTCTTTTGGCAAAACGGCTTGTATTTTGATAAGGAGACTCTAACGCAGGCGCCTTATGCTGATACGGCGCGGCTTATGTTGACCTCCTTGGAGCGCAATTTGTTGCCTGATGCTGTTATAAGGAGGTTGACTCGGTTTCTCTTGGCTAGTCGTCTTCGCTCTGGTTATAAACCTTCTACTGAACTCCAACTCTCTGATCTCCTTCATTTTGCTCATTGTATGTCATCATTCTTAGATGTTATCCTTTTTTTTTTTTCATTTTTGGGATTACCCCTGACTATTTGATTCAATTTTGTTTTTGCAGCCTTGAGGGAGATGCCTATAGCTATCAAGACAGATAAGCCTAAGACTCAACATTACGAGCTGCCGACCTCTTTCTTCAAGTTGGTTTTGGGGAAGAACTTGAAATACAGGTTTTTTTTTTTCATCTCTTTTATGTTCATCATGTTGAAAGGGTTTGATTTTGTTGTACTGTTCTTGACATCTTGTCGGGTGACATTTTCCCCCGACTTTTATGGAACGATGCAGTTGTTGTTACTTTTCTGATGGGTCAAAAACTTTGGAGGATGCTGAGGAAGCAATGTTGGAACTGTACTGTGAAAGGTCTCAACTGAAAGATGGTCATTCAGTTCTTGATGTCGGCTGTGGATGGGGTTCACTTTCTCTTTACATTGCCAGAAAATACCCCAACTGCAAGGTTATAGGGATCTGCAATTCCACCACACAAAAAGCTTTTATAGAGGAGCAATGCCGGTAATGCTCTCTACTTGCTAAATGGAAGTATTACTCACATGTTGACTGCTTCCTCTTTTGAAAAGTATTTTTTTTTTGTTACCCTTCATAGGGAACGACAATTGCAGAATGTGGAGATCATTGTTGCAGACATAAGCACATTTGAAATGGAGGCATCATACGATAGGATATATTCGATTGAAATGTTTGAGGTCATTGATTTTGTTGTTAGTTACTGCTGCTGCATACAAGTTTAATGTTGATAGTTTGAAATTTGATAGTGTCTTGTTTTAACAGCATATGAAGAACTATCAGGATCTTCTGAAAAAGATATCAAAGTGGATGAACCAGGATAGTCTTCTTTTTGTTCATTATTTCTGCCATAAAACATTTGCTTGTCACTTTGAGGTATGCATATAAACTGATTGTGCCGAGAAACATTATTTGTAATTTCTAGCATAGGTTTACACACTAATTAGACATCATACTGTTTTAAAAAATATGTTTTAAAATCCATGGGATCTTAGCTGATCTAACAATATCTTGTCAAACTACTTTGTGTAGGACATAAACGAAGATGACTGGATAACTAGGTACTTCTTCACAGGTGATACAATGCCTTCGGCTAATCTGCTTCTCTATTTCCAGGTAAGATTTGTATTTAGATTCGAGACCTTGTACCTTCTTTACATCTCATATATGCTATGAGTACTGAAAATTGAAATTCAATAGCCATAGATTTTAATTTCATACTGCCTCTTGCCTTATGTATGGAATAAAAATGACAGGCCATGATGCCTATTGCCTAACCTTGCAAAGGAATATGCAAATTTGAGCCCTTTTGTCCATCCTTTGTTTGCAGGATGATGTTTCTGTTGTCAATCATTGGCTTGTGAATGGGAAACATTATGCACAAACAAGGTGAGAGTTGTTTTTTATAATACCAACTTAAAAATTCATTACAAATTTACAATAGCTGTACTAAGTTTTTAACATATATGATTTTTCCTGGAGAAATACTGAACTGTGAGGCTTAACTTTTTATATTGCAGTGAAGAGTGGCTGAAGAGGATGGACAAAAACTTGTCTGCCATTAAACCAATAATGGAGTCAACCTATGGCAAGGATCAGGCTGTGAAATGGACTGTTTACTGGCGAACATTCTTTATTGCTGTTGCGGAACTCTTCGGATACAATAATGGAGAAGAATGGATGGTTGCACATTTCCTATTCAAGAAGAAATGAAGCCCTAAATGCCCCTTTCGACCTGTGGCCGCCATTGGGCATTAGGGGATAAAAAATAAGATAAACTCTAGCATTGCTGAACATTATAATTCCTACCTACACAAGTCACACGTCTTGTAGTTGTTACATTGAGAAGATGCATTTTGTACCTTAGACGAAATCAAACAACTGAATCGAGAACCTAAATGGCCTAATCAATGGATTCAATGGAAAAGATGAAGAACTGCACTAGTATTATCTTCCAAAGTCCCCAACTTTTATATAAGCATCATGGGTTGAAATAATACAAAACAAATACCTCTCGGAGTGATTTTTTAAACTCGGAGGTTCAACGAATACAATTGCCCAGAGTCGATTGCTTGGAATCGACATAACCTCCTATTTCCTACAGCACAGCTAAGATTTACAATAGCCAGAACCTCGTATGGTTTACATCAAGACTCTTGAAACAATGTAGAGGTGCTAGAGTGGTGTGCATGTTCTATATGGTACGTGAGAGACTAATACTGTAGTATGTAATAACCCGTTTTGACCCAAACCCAACTCAAACATAACCCGAAAATGACCAAACCCGATAGCCTAAAAACTAAAAAAACCTAATAACCCTTTTTTTTTCTTTACCGGACACACCAAATTAACCCTAAAACTAATCAAATCCTAAAACTATTAACCCATTATCCCCAAATCTAAACTACCTAAAATAAGCCCTCTGCCCTTGACCAAACAAACAACCACCCACTGCACACACACCCCATGGCCAAATCAACCACCATACCCATATCCCTAAAATCAATCAAGATCCGTTCAATAAAAAATAGGGTTGTCGGTTTGTAATTTTGATATAAACCCTGAAGATCTCTGCACAAAGGGGGTTAGAAAAAAAAAAAAAAGAAATGGGGTTTAGATTCAAAAAAAAAAAAGTAAAAATTTGAAATCAATTTTTTTTACATCTTTGTATTAAGAATCTAAAGCAAAGTTTGTTTATTTTTTTTGAAATATATCTTAGTTTTCGAAATCAAATCATGAAATAAACAAAAAGAAAAGTTTCAAAGTTATCCGGTCTTGCTGTGACCACGTGAGGCTTCAGTGAGGCGATTTTGGGTGAGCGGCGTCGTTGGAGTCTCGGAGAAAAAAGGAAAGATATGATAGATTAGGGTTTTTATTTGAATTGTTTTAACAAAAAAATATTAACCTCGGATATTTGTTTTAACCGCCAAAGTTAAGCGACGAATCGTGAATGAACGACCCCAACCTCCTATTTCCTACAGGATCAGCTAAGATTTACAATAGCCCTTTCTCTTCTTTTCACATTCATTACTTTCATGGAATAATCACTCTTTTTGGTCCTTCGGTTTTTCATGTGTGTTTAATATCGCCCTCTCTTTTTTTTTTTAGCTTTTAATTCCGGTTTTGTTTTCATTTTGATACTTTAGTCATAATTTCTCCTTATTTCTATTAGTTTAATTTATTTCAACATTTCACATTTGTTTCATGTTAGCCTTTTTTATGTTGTTCTAAAATTTTAATATTTGTACATTTTAGCCCTAACATCTAGTTTCATGAATATTTTATATTGTTCCATGCATCTTAATATGATTCATGCATATACTACTACTACTACTATTATTATTATTATTGTTATTATTATCATATTTTATGCGTTAGATTAATATTCATGTTTGTATGTTTTAAAGTAGTATCTTATTTATGTTAGGTTTGTTTTTTTATGTATTAGATTAATATTTTATTAATATTTATTTTTATCGCATTGTATGTTTGCCATGTTTTAAGTTACATTTGGAATATAAATTGTCAATGCGGTGCCTTTTTATCCGAGAATAAATGAGGTCAGTATCAGGCGTAGTGATGGTGGTTGGGCGTTTACTCTCAGATAACGAGGCTTTTAAAATTTACTTAGATATAACAATTTTAAAATCGTCACTTTAAAGGAAATCTAATAAAAATAAAGGGTAACTATTAAAGTACCAATTTTTAATCCTTCCCCATCCATAACCGACTCCCGAACCCGACATTTAGAAATCTGCCCTTTTTACCCAGCGACTCCATTTTTAAATAAAACACGGGTTTTATAAAATCCTACGGAAGACATCATAAAACAAAATAAAAACACATTTTTTTAGCGAGAGGGACATTGCTACATAGTAAAGCCTCCTCCCCCTTGAATAACAAATGGGAAAAAACTATATCGAAGCATACAAAAAAATGTCATATAGCAAGACCGGAGACTGAAGGACGATCGAGAGATCATCATGTCTTACTCTTGAACTTCCTCTGAGCTTTCAGATCGACCACAAGTACTGTGATATTGTCCTTGCTACCTTTTTGAAGAGCTCGGTTTGAAAGGTATTCTGCAGCAGATTGAGCAGCAGGATCAATTGTCTCACCCCTTTCCTGAAGCAAGTGTAGCACCGTTCTTTTTGTGCCATTGAAGTATTCGTCTCCGAGCTAGGTCACATGCCTCTTCATTTGACATTACATCCCATAGACCATCACTGGCCAAAATGAGGCATTCATCTTCTTTCACTCTTGGAATAAACATTACTTCTGGATCTGGAATGATCCATGGCTTCAAATATCTATCACCTGAAACAACAGGAATGGTCCTTTTCATTCTTTTTAATCATTATACTGCATGGCTTTATGAAAGAAACACCTAACCAACTATTCTCAGAAATCACTAACTGGTGCTTTCTTTTTCAGAAAAAAAAATGAAAATAGCATAATTTGAAGCTAAATTTTAATCTAAAAGATATCACCCAAAGTTGGATACAGAAAACACAGGAGGAATACTTTGAACACTATCAGAAGACAACATGATTCTTAGGACAGATCCTTGTTATAAAAGAAAAATGACACCATTGTTTTATCAAGATCATATAAGTTCAATACTCGTAATGAGACTTCTATATCAGTTGGGACACTTCTTTCATCATGAAATATTTTATCAAGAGAAAAGCAAATTGCACAGATATTTTCAATCTACTGCTCTAACATTCATCAAACATATTCCCGGGTTATAATTTCTTCAGACCAAGTTGAAGACATTATTACAAAACAATCTCTACCTTTTGAGCAGTTTACACACAGAAAATGAAAAGAAAAGGTTCTACACAGAGTTCAATAAGACAAAAAACAGATACTACATGCATCACAGCCATAAATAAGTGATGACTTTGACAGTAGGAAAATCCATAGGAAATATGCCAGAAGGTAGAATAAAAAGTTCAAGCAATACAGTAACAGATTTGATCAGCTACCCTGTCCCCCCATAACACACTTTGTTGGTTAATGTACAAAGAACTGTAACAAATTAATCCAATTGTGAAGCATCATTGTATACAGATATAAACCATGATGTGGATGTCATTTGGGGGAATTTATTAGGAAAAGATCCATCTCACCCTTCTATCTTTTTCTAAACTATGGTTTGAAAAACATAAAATATAAAAACATAAAATGGTAAAAAAAAGAGTTTGATTCTACTGAAAAAAGGGTTCATTGTGACTGAAGACATACCAATGGACCTTGACATTGCAAGAACACCAAAAACTCTGAGACCATTCCACTGGATAACCTTGCCTCCAGCTGCTTCAATCCTTTCTTATTCATCTTCTCGATTTGGCTAAGAAAAATGAAGAGAACAGAAGTTAAAAGGGTATAAGTTCCCAACACTAAGAAATACAAGATATACAGGTACAATTTACAGTCTCTTACTTTATGATCCACAGACAAAGCCATGGGCTCTTTCCCACGACATAGAACAGCTCTGGAATCTCCACAGTTTGCAACAATTATATGTGAAGAACAAACAAGGGCAACAACCGCAGTGGAACCAACTGTTTCAGGGGCAACAGGTTCTTGATCAGCTTGTCCTCCAATCTCAGCATCAACCTTAACAAAACAATTTGTTAATGCCTTTTTCCACAGATCTTGACAACTATCTTTTATGCTTGCATCACTCTGGCATTCCTTAACAGACTCTATTTCCTCAACCAAGGCAGAATGAAGACGCTCCCGACAGTAGTTTGCAACCTGTGTACAATGGCAATGACCAAGAAATAAATTTACTTTCAGGGAAAGATGCGAAGGTAAACATGAAAGATATAAATGGAAATTGTCAAACTAACCTGTGAACCTCCATGACCATCATAGATCCCAAAGAAGTGAGCAGTCTGATGAGCAAAGTCTCCACTAAGGCCATCAAGTATCCGATCACCAATTAGCATTTGAATTGGGACCTTTAAAAACCGAGGCACAGCTGCAACTGCATCTTCCATCTCAGGCCGTCTTCCGCATATAGAGGTAAATCCCCAAAGAGGCACATATTCCACCTCAAACACACTGCGTCCAGCTGGAGTCAACATACTCCATTGCCTTTCAAGAGTCAACTGTTCAGACCGGTCTCCAATCTCTTCCTCAAGGTTTACTGCAACAGCAAGGGGATCACTTGCAAACAACGTTTCAATGTTTGACTCCACAAAGTTGGTGGCTTTTGTAATTATATCTACACTGCAAATGCCCTTCTCATTATCCACAGTACTTTGTGTTTCTACCTCAGAAGTAGCATCAAAACCCATGAAATCCTCTCCGCAAAGGCTACTAGTCTCACTTGCAACAGATAGAGAACAAGAGCTATCAAGATCGAAAACATGATCACCTTCCAGAGAGAAAGATTCTTCCTCCTCGATGTCTCGAGCCGTAAAATCATTATTAGCAATCCAACTATCTTTACCATCAGATACCATATCCAAGGAGGCAGCTCTTTCTCCCTTGACCTCTTCTGTCAGTGGTGGCACCTCGACGCTACTTTCTTTGATCTCCATATTGGAACAGTTACAATCCACATCTTCAGCAATCTCTAAATTGTTAGTACCCTTGGTTTCAGAATCGATCAAAACACCAGCAGGATTTGCCATAAGCTTAAATTTTGTGATGTCCATACGGGCAGCAAAGTTGGAGTTTTCACACACCGAGTTACCCAATATAAATGGCACCGTGACCGTCAGAGACATCTCCATCAAAATCCCTCTCTTGGCAGTACAAAAAGTTGCCGTCCAACCCCTCAAAAATCACACAACTTGTCATTGTTCAACGAAACTATGACCTTCTTCTGAGATAAAGAACAACGATGGAATGTGAATGATGGGTTTTAGGAGACCATTTCCCATGCCTTAATCAACTAAAAGGTGTCCAAAAAGGGGATGCAAGTTCAGGTGTTGCAACTTGTTGGTGAGTTAAAACGTTAATGAAAAGGAAATGGATTAGTCAGATCTGGTCAACTACAAGTGGATCCAAACTTCCCATTTGAGGAAATTATTACCCAAAAATTGTAAATTTGGACTTTGATTATGTTTTTTTCAACTTCTTCTCTGGCGTCTTCTTTATCTACCTTCATCAACTAAAGTCAAGACAAAAAGAACCAGAGAAACAACTTAATATCCACAGACCACAGAAACCATGTATAATAAATTTTAAAGGAAAAAAAAAGGACAACCACAATTACATCAAATCTAAAACCAAACATTTTATCCTCGAAAAACAAAAAGGGTCATGAGAAAGAACTCAAAAGAAAGGTGATCTCTCCCAAGAATCACAAGAAAACCCTACAAAGGCTAGGACTTCTTTATTTTCATGTATCAATTAAAGAGTTCCCTGGATCTAAGGTAACCTTCTCAGCTTCTTGTAATCTTTGCTCTCCCCACCAGCCACCACACAGTTCCTCCTCTCACTCAAATAATTGGCTATAAAAATAAATATAGAAACTTTAACTAAAAAAGAATGACTACTACCTGATTTTGTCAACTGAAGTAAAGTCTTCTATTTCCCCCTCTTTATTATTTTTTTCAAGAAAGGGCTTTTTTTAAACTATTTAACATATGGGATATGAGACATGGAAAAGAAAACAAATCAAATGAGTAAGAAAATTAAAGATACGGACTTTGCTTACCATTAAATGGAATTAAAAGTTATATAGTAAACAGCTCAAGTGGTCATTAATGATTCAAAAGACTTTTCTTTTCTTCACCATAAGAAAAAAAAAAAAAACTTTTTATATTTTATTTATACTTACAATTACAATAACAATATTCTGGGCGTTTAGAGAGCTGGAAGAGCAAAAGAAAAGGTGCTGGTCCGCTGGAGAGGATCGAAAAATTAATGGAAAATAAAATACATAGGTAAAATGAAAAGGACAAGAGGAGAGAGATGACAGACGTCAAATCTTGAAAAGCATATTAAAGCATCTCCACCCATCCCATGGCTCATGCTCTCTTTCTTTTGTCCTAATATTATTTTTAAAAATTTCCATACTTCAATCATACAAGTTTCTTCAACCGTTGCTTGAGTTGCTAGACTCATTGGGTGGTCGATGGACCTACCCTTGGAATTCTCTTATCCCTTACTCCGATGTTTTTGAGGGAAATAGATTCTTTCGAAAATTGTTAGTCAAGGCTTGCTTAGGTGATTTTTTTACTGTGGACCGAAGATCTAATGACGTCTCCTTGATTTATGTTTGCTGGTATTTTTATTTTTTATCTCAGTTTTTCTTTCTTCTCTTCCCCTTAGTATTTGTAGAAAAGGTAAGATCAGAATGGTACTTGTTAGTTTTTTCGTCGTAGTCCTTTTTTTTTGTTTGTGCCGGTTGTCATATGATTTTTCAGTTTTTGGCCTTTTTTTTTTCAGAAGCTTCAACTATTGATCTTTCATCATTTGTGCGATGCTGTTTGTGGTGGTTCCTGCTGTATATTCCTAACCGCTTTTATGTTTCAGTGACTTTTAAAATAACATGTAGTCTGACGAATCTGGTTGCTGACATCGTAATTTTTTCGACAGCGATCGTCGTTTGTTTGTTTGTTCTCTGTTGTTCTTTGCCTCTGTTTTATAACACTTAAGTGTTTTTAAAAAATATGATTTTTTTTCTTATTCTCATTCTCCAATAATAAAAACTTAATTCCATTTTATATAACTTGTTTAACTTGCTAGTATTAAAAAAATACTAATATCATATGTCAAATTTTAAAAGTATATACTTTTTTATAACATATTATTAAAATTTATATTTTTTAATAAGCAAAGTAAAAAAATCGTTATTCGAACCGAACAAAAAATTTCAGTTAACCGAATAAACGTTTAACCGGTTGAATGGTTACGATTTAGGGTCAAAAATTGAGTAACCCAAATTTAACGGTTAACCGAAATAATTTGCTAATGGTTAATCGAACCAAGTTTTGCACACTCCTATGTACAAGAACCACTAGGATTATTGATGGTTTTATTTTGCTTATGACCTTGTTAGGACAACGACGGCGATCATCAAAACAATGGAAAACTATGGAAAAAAAAAAAAATGGATTTTTTTTCATTTTAGAAAAACATTAAATGTTAATCTTTTTAGAAAGTAGTGTATGAATTAATTGAATATGTGTATGATTAATCACTTGATTATATTAAGTTTTTAAGTTTGGTGAACGAGTATGATAGTCAAAATCAACCAAAATTTTACTTGCCTCGAGTGAAAAGTATAATCCCACCAATCTGGCAATCTCCCAAAGGATCACAACATATCTATCATGCGGCAAAATCTCACCTAAACAAATGATTTATATGTTCAGCTATTGGTGAGGTTCAGTTTTGACCTTATGTTTTTTTTCACCTTAGTTGTCACTAAAAAAATTCCACAATTTTCGTTTTCTAGTTACCTTGTTAGGACGACGACGACTACTACTACTTTTAAAGTCAATGGGGAATGGGCTTTTTCTTTAAGACAATGTCATTTTTGATCATATACTATCCAATTCAAGATAATTTCAATGATAAAAGCAAATTCATTTTTCAGGTGGTAATGGCTCAAAGCAGCAATTTGCAGGTGGTGTTTCCTCTGATGGAGGAGCACTTAATAATGGCTTAAAACTGTTGAATGATATATAACATTTCCAAAAGCGGATAAACTTGAAAAAAAATGGTAGGGAGTGCTTCAATGGATAATTTTACTTGGATGAAATTTTATCAGCAAAATGTTATTTCCCCAAAGATAATTTATAGTTTTTGCAAATAAGTTTACACACAACAACAATAGGAGAATCATTGCTCCCAAAATGGCTCAATAGAGTTTCTCATGAGTTTGCTATCACTTTAAAGTTTTGACCAGAAACTGCCACTAGAATGGCAAATTTACCAAAGCCAACCTGGGCAGCCAGAGCCAATGCATCATCAAGTTTCAGAACCCTCAGCTAACTTCTAATACACAGCCTTTTTTGGCTGAAAAAAGGGGTCTTTGCTTGCTTCTACCACTCAACCAAGAACTGGGTTTTAAAATTTTTCTTTAAATACTTCTGTACACTTAACAAAGTGGTTCCACATCTCAATGTAAGAGGTTGTCCCTTTAGTTACTTTATGACAACATGGGATCACCTGCTGATGCAAGCATTTGCATCTCTGTTTCCTCGGCTGATCGCCTAGTAGAATAACCTACCCCTGAATCACCTGCGGGTGTTAACTTAATCCGTTTAATAGTGAAGAAAGACAAATTATAACATTAATATAATGGTAGAAAGTTGAAATGAAAAGATGAAGAATAAGGCAGGCAGACAGACAGATAGATACATGAAGTAGAAAGATTCATTACCATATATGGAATCATGGGATTGCTGTTCAATCGGTGGATTCTTGAAATCTACACAAGTGAAATAGTTTAGGAAAGTGATATCAAATCTCTTCACTATTTAAAAGAAAAAATGGATACTGGACAATGAGAAAATAAAATATTATATTTCCAAAGCACTGGTACATTTTGCATTTCTCTTTTATATGCTTTCTTATAGTGATATTACGCAAAAGATCAACTTTATTTTCTTATAGGTTCCATGAATTGACCGCTGCAAATTTCTAGCATTTTAATGTGATCTTATTACAGTTGGAGAGGTATTTTCAAGTCTTTAGTTGGACTACTAAATCTTAGTTGAAATAACCTGAAAATTTACACCATTTCAGTTCACAATAGTCCACCTAGAAATTCAGATCCAAATCTGTATTTGCTTCAGTCAAATGCTCCACCTAGAAATTCAGATCCAAATATGTATTTACCAATGTTTTGAACTAGCAATAGCTAATAATATGAGCTGCGGATTCAGCACCTCAAAATGATATTTTGCAGGAGCACCATTTTTGCATGTTATCAAGATGAGTTCAACATTCATTGATTGGTTCTTCATCCTAGCTCCATTCTCATTGGTCATCCACAGGTCTAAATCTAACTCCTTATCTATACAAATTATTGAGCTTGAGTTGTTAAAGATTGTCAAATAGTCATAAGTCACAGGCTATTCTGAAATCTGTGATTATCTATTGTTCTTTAGACAGATTCAAAAAGGGAGTTGCAACTTGAACTACCTAAAACTATTAGCATACTGATCATGCCAGAGGAAAAGGTGGAGTTGCAAAGAAATCAAGGCTCATTCATTATGGCATTCCATATGTCTGCTGTACCATAGCATCTATTTTAACCTCCAATTTCACAGTTTGTACTTCCTCGTGAGATGAATATGAAGCATGTGAACAAGAATTTGAAATTTATAATCAACATTAATAAGGACAAGTATAAATAGAGAAAAAGGTTGAAATCTTGACAACTTAGTGAAATTGCATACCAAGAGAATGGCGCAGCCCTTTGACAGCATCAAAATTCTTGTATGTATAACCAACAAAATTTAGATCTTTAGGTGTTAAAAGCATCTGCATTAAGTAGGAAAAAGATAATAAACTTCAACATGTTTTCGCATGTCAGGTACTAGCTACTCGGTATAAATAATATCAAGATATAACCAAGCAATTGCTGTTGTCAAAAAGTTACTAATAAAGAATTTTTTTCAGAAGAGATATCACTGAAAGCAGATAAAAATTGACTTGTAAACTGACTATTTTGAACAAAAACAAAAAGGAATAAGAAAAATATTCATAGCATTATCAGATCATATTGGAGAACAAAAACTAGCCACATACTAAGATAAAAGTTTAAATAAAATGAAATACACTAGTTGGAAAGTATTCTCTGTTACAAACCTTCCGTGAAGGTCCCGAGCTAGATCTTGCAGGTGCTGGAGCATCCAACTGGTGATAACTCCAAAGTGGTCAATTTATGAGGAAAAAAAAGATATCTTTAATTTCACCAACATGGATAAATAAATAGTGAACAAGGTGATTAGCATTTAGAATAAGAAAAAACATAAGTAATAGAAAAGGGAAATTTGAGCTTATACTTGGTCAAACTTCATAAAATTTTGAGTATCTAATTCCCCATTCACTTCAGGTTTAAATGCTGCATCCATCTCGTAAAGTTTATCCCAAACAACGTCCTTGAACCAAGGATGAGTCTGATAAAATCAAATGTCAACAACCAAATGAGGAATAGATGGTAGAAAGGAATAACATCTCAATATATTATAACCTTACTTTAATTTGATGTGCCCCTCCGGTACCCAATCTGTGATCGACATCACAAAGCAATCTACATATGAGATCCTTTGCCTCATGACTTAACCTCGAATCTTCAGGAAATCTTAGGTGAGTTCTCCAATGCACAATCTAAATATGATTTATGACCAAAATGTTAGGAAAATAATGGATATCTCCAAGAATATCTTAGATAAACTAGATCTAAGAATATCTTGAATTTGGAGAGAGCACAAAAGAAAGTTAATAACAAGAATACATCTAAGATAAACTAGAGCTAAGAAAATAAAGCCAGACAGAAGTGTCACCTTCCTGCATGTGGTAATTGGATCATCTGAATAAAATGGTGGATATCCAATTAGCATTTCATACATTATTGCTCCTAGTGACCACCTAAAAGAAGTCAACAGAAAAGGCAGCATTACTTAAGTTAGATAAGAGAACTTCACAAAGGAACATGCGCCTATGCAATAGGTAGTAAACAAATCTTTCAGCAATTGTTAGCTCCAACATCCAAATTTGTTACTGGGAAAAGATTATAAATGATGCACAGTAAAAAAAAGTAGAACAGATATGCCTTGCAGGCGAACATATAGTAACAAAATGGAGAAAAAGTAATAGATGCAGATTGCAACCATGACTGAGGAGAACTGGAATGAAATACAACTAACCAGTCACATTCCATGCCATATCCTTTCTTCAGTAACACTTCAGGAGCTATGTAATCAGGCGTTCCCACAGTTGAAAATGCCTTTAACAAAAAGAACAGAAAAATAAACTAAAAACCAAAATACTGGAAAACAGCCCTGCAAACTATACCATGTCTTTTACATCAAAATCTGATTGCATTACTGCTTGTGTAGCAATTCAATGAGTTACTAAAAACCTTTTGTCCTTGAGTTTTAAGATTCATTAATAGTTAACAGTGCATCAATTTGCAAACAAATTTTAAGGAAAACAATTTTTAAAATGTTTATAGAATGATGTGTGCCATTTGTTGCCATTGAGAACACAATCAAATATACAGAGGAACTTCTAGAATTTTATGTTTCACTTTATGTTGACAAGTGGTTTGATAAAGAAAGAGAAACAGTGCCATTAGTCCAAGAATCAATCAAGTGTCAAAATTGGATCTTTGCAGAGGAAAAGTGGAGAAAAGATTAATATTAAACCTTAAAGCAACATCTCTAAGGAGTGGTGTACTTTAATTAATTAGTATGCTGGAAATTTTCAGCTGCTGCCTTATCGGTGTTTGTCGATTTATTTGGAATGTACTTTGAGAATACATGCATTAAAAGATAAAGACAGTGAAGAAAATTGTTTACTCACCAGCTTTCTTCTGTTCATCTGCCAATGCTGAAGCTGCTCACGAGGGCTTCTAAAACTGCTCTTATCAACAATACATCCATCAATATCCATAGGTTCCGTCATATTTTCATCATCCATGGGCTTATTCTCATGGATTGCTGGTAAATTTGTACAATCGAGAGGCTTACAAAGGCCAAAATCCGATAACTTCATGTGACCATTTTTGTCCAGAAGAAGGTTGTCTGGTTTAATGTCTCTGGAAAGAAAGTGAATGTAAAGAAATAAGATGAGTAAATAATAACTTATAATAACTATCAACAGAATTACCACATCAACCTAGTTCAAAAAATAACTAATTAGGCAACATAATAGGGAAAACTAACATATTAACCTGTGAATGTAATTATGTTTGTGAATAGACTCAATGGCCAAGACACTTTGAGCAATGTAAAACCCAGCCACATGTTCAGTTAATGTATCCTCCCTCATCAGCAGAGTCATCATATCACCACCAGGAAGATATTCCATGATCAAATACAAGTATTCAGCATCTTGAAATGAATAATAAAGTTTCACTATGCAGTGGCTTCCAACTTCTGCCAGCAAGTTCCTCTCAGCTCTAACATGTTCTACCTAAGGAGTGAAAGTACATTTTGGATTAGCAGTATATAAAGGATACTAATGGAAAATGACAAAATAATAGAATTTGAAGCATGTGATGTTTATAAGAAGGTTAGGTATCAACCAAGGATCAGACAACAGCTGAATATTAGACAAGATTAAACAACGTATATTAAAGCATGATGCTAAGGTGTAGAGAGTATATGCATAAATTCTAAAACCAAGAGGTGTAATATAGAAGCAGATGGTTGACAAAAGTTCCACCCTCCTCAACTCTGACTTTGGAGGCATCAATTAAATAAATGTTAACTGCATTTGTATGTTACCTGTCCCCTCATAAGCATTTCAGATTTCTTTAACTTTTTCATTGCAAAAATATTTCCAGACTTCTTCTCCCGGCACAATTGAACCTGCAGGCAGTGAATGGTGATATAAATAAGAAGCCAAAAGCAGCATGTAGTTCTGAATCAAAGGGACTATGAAGCAGCTTATGTTAGAAGCAACAAATAATTTTGACATATAACAAGAATTAGCATTCTAACCTCACCAAAGGCTCCCCTTCCAATAATGGTTAAAAGATCAAAATCATCAACACAAATCTTGTGCCTTTTAAGTCTCATAAATTCTGTCTCTTTCCTCTCTAAATCCTTTATCAGATTGATCTGTTCCTCCTTTGGCACATCTGAAGCAGCTAACTTTCTCTCTAGTACCCATCGTCTGCAACAAAACTAAACCATGATATTAAGTTGAAATTGGCATTACCAACTCCAAGCATACAATTGCTGACAAAATTTTGAAAAGGCTACATCGGGTTGAAGAAAACACTGTTACAAGGAACAAGAAACTTCATTGCAAATAAATCCCAATTACAACATATCCCAAAAGTCATATTCTAGAATTGATTAAAAAATCCTTTATCTAATAAGGCCGAAAATATCATGTAACCACACAAAATTAGTATTTTTTTAAGGATAAATCTAAAGTTAATAGTTGACTAGCAAATCACATGTTTAACTCTGCATTTCTATATACCAATGGACATCATGTTGTGGTGAATTTCAATCAATTTTCTATTGAAATTTATCAATTTTCTACAAATAAAGTCTGCACATCCTATAGATCAGTGAAGCAAAGCATGCTTTTCTTCATTCTCTTAATCAAATATATATTGGGATCAATATGTACCTCGTGATAAGTAGCATGAAATACACAGGTATAAGGTATTTTATATAAGTCCTAAATTTTCCATAAAATTTTTAAAAAAAAAAAAAATTTTGTTTTCCTTTAAAAAAGAAAAAATGAAAATGAAAGACTTTAACTATAAAATATCAATAGTACAAAGAAAAGTTTGGATCATCAAAATTGCCAACTCAAGAAAACTGTAAAAGACAAATAAATAGTAGCTTCAAACTGAAGCAATTTGCATTATAACTTAAGCATTTATCAGATCAGGTTTAATAACCATGCCATTAATTGATGAGAAAAGCTTAGAAAAAATGCACAACAAACTTTCTTGACCATTTTTTAAAAATTTACCTGATTTGGGAAAACAGTTAAATACTCCTATTAAATGCCCCAATTTCCTAACAATGGAAACCTAGCTTGACATTAATCCATTCCCCAAGCACTAACAAACAAAAACATGTAACTAAGCGGCATACAAAGCAAAGCAAGCACCGTATTCATCAGTCATCAGCTCAAAACCAGAAAATTGAATAAAAGAAAAGGAAGCAATTGAAGGTTCAAGTTCAACTGACTGCAAAGTTCATTGATTCCACTAAAAAAAATGCACTAATCTAATATCCAAAGCTCGTATCACTCTCTTTTTCGATTTCTCAGCAACCAAACAAAGATCATAACCAACGCAAAAAATGATTTTTTGTTAAAAGTACAAGTAAAAAATACCTTTCTTTGCGTTCTTGAATATTCTTCATCTGAGATCTATAGTGATTTTCTATAAACTGTTTAGCTGCCGCCACTTTCTCCATCGTCAAGCTTGACCCTAACACCTCTCTCTCCACTCTCTTCTTCCTCTATGCCTTCCATTTCCTCTCTCTCTCTCCTCCCTAAAATCTCCCGTTCTCTCTCTCTATATGTATATATATATATATCTTATATATATATATTTATAAAAGCTCTCAACTTTCCTCTCTATCTATCTTTACTTAAAGAAAGAGGAAGATTTTCTCATTTACTGCAACAGCCAACGAAGAGGGCTGAAGGAAGAGAAAAACAGAGAGCTCTTTCACTGATCTTCCTCTTAATCCTCTACTTCCACCCCCACCTTCCTTCCATCTTATTTTCGTCAATAAAGATCATCCACGTATGTATTTAACCATCACGGCGGTGTATTGATGCTTGTTTCGGAGCGGGTTCAGCGTAGGATTGGGAGCAGCGAGGGTTATGTTTTTTTATTTATTTTTAAGCAATAAATTTAGGGACTGTTGTCAGCGTAGGAGTTGGGGGAAGGAACTCTCACGCGCGGTAATAAAGGCGTGAGTTGGCTTTGAGATGTGGTGGACGGAAGGTGTCGTTTTCCGGTCATAAATGATTATTTAACACATTTTAGGACAAAGAAAGCTTCAAGAGGCCCACGGGGTTCTGTGTTGTGATTGGTCAGTGCAGCTCACTCGCCTCGGATACAATGTGGGTTTTTGTCTGTTTCTTTTTTTTAATTTTTAATTATCTGGTCAGCGATTGGCTGTCTTTTGCTGCTTAAAAAAAGTGAGGGCTGATCTATGCTATTAATACTCACACAAAAACTTACCGTGTGCATTATTGTTTGCTCCCTCAGATCTTAGTTGTAATAAAAAAAGTATAATCCACATATCATCACTTAACTATTTTCTCATTCTTATTTTGGTCACTCCACTTTTAAACTTTTTAATTTAATAGCTGAACTTTATAATTGAACATTTCTTATTACTCTCGAATATTTTAGTATTGTTTTAGTATAAGATGACATTTTTTATTATTATTTAATAAAAATGATTCAAAATAAAAAGTAAAACTAAATTGTTCGCAGGCCATTGTTCGTCATTGTTAGACGCCACCGTCGACAGCTATAGGTGGAGTTCGTTCGGTCCTAAATTTCACCAATTGTTTCGTCTATGCCCCCTGAGTTCGAATCTGACCTCCATTTTGTCATAAATTGTTTCACGAAAAGGAGATCAAAAGTGAGAAAAACAAAATGTTTAAGTCGAAATTCACGAGCTTCAGGATATTTTTCGGATAAACAACTATTGGATTCAGACTCAGCATGTCAAAGCAAGTCTCTAGATGCAATTTGGGGTCAAACAGCCGCCGGTTTCGAAGGCTAACGGTGGCGACTATTTTAAATATTTTTAAATTTAATAATAATAAAATATTGTTTTATTATTTATTTTAAATTATTTTTATATAATAATAATATTTTGAAAAAAAATTTAAAATAATAATAAAATATTCGAGAGTAGCCAAAAACGTTCAATATATAAAGTTTAATTATTAAATTGAAAAGTTTGAAAGTTGAGTGACCAAAATAAAAGTGAGAAGATAGTTAAGTGATGATATGTGGAATTTATCCTAAAAAACTACATGGATACTGAAATCTTACAATCTTAACACTGCTGTCGATTATTATTATTATTATTATTATTATTATTATTATTATTATTATTATTATTATTATTATTATTATTATTATTATTATTATTATTATTTCCTTTAAAAATACAAACATTATAAATAAAAATAAATCTTGAATTTAAACATAAACTTTAACAAATGTATAACGTGATACCTGAAATTTAATTTATATAATTATACATATAAAACGTTAGTGTTCATCGAATTGTATATATGAAATTTTGAATTTGATCAATTGTACACATTTCAAAAAAAATATTTGTTTATGTAATATATAGACGTAAAATCATGGTATGTCGAATTGTGCAGATTTAATTGAATCTCCATGTATGTGTAATAAAAAACTTCATAAAATTTACATATAATTAAAATTTATGTATCACACTACACAATTTAATCAAAGATGTGTGTAAATTTTATCCATTATAAAATAAAACATGGACTTTGTTAACTTAAATTATTGTTTGTGAGAATATTTCGTATCAAAGACAATAGTTTGATGATTTTTATGCTTTAAAAACTATAATATTTAATTCAATTAATTTATACAAGTATTTTTTTATTAGAAATTTATACAAATATTTTAAAAAAGAAACAATTAATAAATCTGTAAATCATTAGCTTATTTTCATTTGTTTGTATCATTTTATAAATATATATACAATAAATTTTGCCAGAGATTTTAGCAGCCAAACACAATAATTAAATTAATCTTGAAAATTTCTTGAAATGTTTTACATTTTATAGTCTATGTTTGAAGTATATATTTCTTTATTAAAAGTGTAATGTGACTTAACACTATTTCAAATATGCGTTGTTATTAACCGTTAAAATTAATGAACATGTATTATTTGTATTGTTTAGTAATTTATTGTTAAATTTATTTTTTTCAAGCCCAATTGACCCAAAAAAAGTAAAACCCTAATTAACCCCTCTTTTATTCCATGTGCAGCCAAATATCAGGCATCGGATCTAGGGCAAAGATCCAATGGTCCATATTGGACCAAGAAAAGGGGGAGGATCATCCCCACTCGCGCCGTCACGCGCGACTCTCACGAGTGCGTGTGAGCCATGCGCTTGTGCCTTAAGGCACCAGACCACTGTTGCTGCGACGCTGCACAGCCGTAGCGTGTCACCGACGACCGTCTCGCCACCCGCTGGTCCGCGTCGTCGCTTCCCCCCGTCTCCGACCGAGTACTTGCGGCAAATAAAGGAAATAATGGGTTAAGTTTTGGTTCAAATATGGAAAGAAAATATGAAGAATCAACCCAAATTTCAGCAAATTCGAAATCAAAATAAATGAGAAATGAATTAATCCAATAGGGCAAGAAGCTCGCTGAATTTCGGAGATTTCTATTATGAATTTTCTTGTATTTTATGGTATGTAAAAACCTATAAAAACCCATTCATCTTATTGTAAAGGAGCTTGGAAAAATTCGTACAAAAATACACAATTGTTACAACATATTGTACTCGGATTTGGGTTAGAATACAAACTTGAGGCATTCTTTTTTAGGTATATTTTTATTTCTTTTTGTTTTTTCTCTTACCTATTTCGAATATATATATATATATATATAAATGGGATAGACTTTACCTTGTCCAAATCTTGAACCACCATTGCCGTTATCAGATTTTGGGTTAAGAAGTAGTCGGATTTTTTTTTATTTTTAAAGTAGAAAGGGGTGGATTCGAAACCTTTTTAAATTTTTTTGAGATAAAAGTATTGGTCTCGATGTACACAACCGATTAATTAGCCAAGTGATGGAGAAAGTTGATTTTTGGGTGGAAATGGTGGAAGCAAAAGATAAACAAAAAGACATAAGGATTTAGAGTGGTTCGACTCCCCCAATGGAGTCTACGTCCACTACCTGGGCTTCCCACCTTAGGATTTCAACAATTCACTAAGAATTCTTCCCCTTTTCTAGGCTAAGGAGGCAACCGTTACAATCCTAGAATCACAACCCGTGATCTAGCATCCAAGAACTCACAACCCGAGTCTTGGGAACACTATCTAACAAAGATAATCCTAGCAAACTAAAATCCCTCTTAATAGGTAGATGTTTGCACACTAAGCACTCACCCAAAACCTAAAACACTTGAGCAAAAATGTTACAATTAAAGCTCACAAGTGTTGTCTATACAAGAAATATACAATTAAGCTCTAAGACAAATCTTTGATCATAATGTTGTTGACAATTGAAGCATTGGTCATCCATAGATGCTTGAAGGTCCCTTTTATACTCCCAAATGAGTTCATAGCCATTGGTGACCATTAGGATTGAATTGGAGCTATTTGAGTCTTTATTTTCCACATTAATTGCAGTTCTGAGGCCGTCCGTATCGGTACGCGGGTAACCGTATCGGTACGACCTTCTTTATAACTAGTTGTTGAGATTTGATCAGCTGATGCGTACCGATACGCGTATAGGCGTATTGGTACGGCCTGCAATTTAAAAGACCGTTGAAAATATGATCGTTGGGATATATGCCACGTAGGCGTATCGATACACCAAAGAGTGTATCGAAACTACCATTCTCCGTATCGATACGAGAAGGTCCTGTATCGGTATGGATCTTGACAGTTTCACAAACTATAACTGAAACCCTTTATGCGTATCGATACGAGGTATACTGTATCGGTATGGATACTTGAAAAACTCAGGTTTGGCTACTCTAAAGACGTTTTAAATCATCCCAAAACCTCTTAAAAAAGCATTAAACATTATTTCAAGTTGTTTGGACTTAAAATCATTTTTAAAACCTTTTCAATTTATTTCAAAACTATTTTTCAATTATTATATCAAAACACACATCTCTACAAAAAGGGATGTTGAAAAGCTAAGTTTGGTTCGAATTTTTACAAAAAAATATTTTTTGACATCTATGTCGCCGTCAGACGACGGCTCGTTCCCAGTGTTCTTCATCTTTAAAGAACATCAAGAACATTTGGGGAGAATTTGAAAAATGTGTGTTTGATCCAAAAATTTTAAAAGAAAAAAATAAAATGTATTTATAAAAGTTGGGTTTTATACTCACATGTTTTAAAATAAAATGGTCCAATTACCCTCATTAAATCCCTCCGTGCTACTTTTCTTTGCTCCGTGAGATATTGATTTTTACTTCTTCACAAAATGGTCACTGTTTTCTTTAGAATTAACCTTTTAATTTCAACTCTTTTCTGATTTGGTCCCTTTTTTGGCTTTTAAATTTTATCCTTTTATGTAACCAAAATTTCAAGATTAGTCTAATCTTTTTAAATTCTTTTCTTTAAAAGTTGACATAATTTTTAACTTTTTTTTATAAACTTTACTTTTTAAATTCTTTTTTTAATTTTGATGCATTGTGTTGACCCTGTTCGGGAAAAGATACACATCTTGTAAAAAGTTTCATATATTCCTTTTTTAATTCTTTATTTATTTTCGTAATTAATATTACAATTTAAATTTATTTTGCTTTTAATATTTATGTTTGTTAGTTTAATTCACTATGCTTAAATTTAAATTGTCATCTTTGATTAAAACTATTAGTTTAGGCAAAACCTTTAAGTTAGTTTCTTTAGCATTAGAGCCTTAAAGTAATAAAACTCTTATCTACATTTAAAATTCATAAAATACACTTAATTATATTTAAACTCCTAATAGGTAAAATTTACTTAGACCATTCTTTAGGCTAATAATCGCTAACATAGAATGAATAAAAGTTTTAACACACTAATTACTTCTTTGATTGTTTGCTTAAAAAAGTAAAACATAATTAATGCGGTGTCTTATCAAAGAGAGGTAAAGTGTTAGCGTCAAAAGTGTTGGCGGTGATTAAAGTTTACTCTCTTGGCAGTAGGGCCGTTAAAGTGGAATCACATTCATAAATGACAATAATTTAAATTTTACATAAACTTGTAAATTCCGACATTAAAACTTTTTGTAATCAACTAAGTACCAATTTTTGGGCGTTGTGGGGTGTTAATCCTTCCCCACGCGTAACCGACTTTCGAACCCGTTTTTTGTATTTTGCATATCAAAATCGTTGTTTTAATAAAGGGAAAAACTTTGTTACACAGACCATGTAAATTTTAGTTTACACGTGTCTTTTAGTTTTAGGGGTTAAAGTTTTAGTTTATGATTTAAAGTTTAGGGTTTTAGGGTTTAAAATTTAAGGTTAATGTTTAGAATTTAGGGTATAAGGGTTAGGATTCAGTTTTTTAGGGTTAAGTTAGAAATTTAAGATTTGAGTTTTTATAGTGTAAATACATATGCTTGTATAAAATTAGTTTTATACAACCTATGTATCAAAGTTTTACCCTTTAATAAAATAAAATAATTTATTAAAATAACTCATTTTATGCGATCTAATTACACATTTTAAAAAATTAGTAACAACTCTATTATTTTTATTTTTTAAAAATGTCGAACTCTCTTGAAAAGGGTTGCCACAACTCGAACTGCTAAATCTAGTACTGAGTAATCTATGCGAGCAATATTGTTGTCTTGAAACATAAGGAATTTTCACAGTGAAATCAGCTGTGAAACCAGCAACACTCTGCACATATATGACACATGTGGTGAGTTGTGCCATAATTAAACCAAATGGTCCAGTACAAAAAATCCAGATCACCTGGGTCTAGCGACTACCAGTAGTACCCTCAATCAACGTGTCTATCTATAATTGGACTGTGACAATTCTTGGTCATGTGACTATATTAGTCATTAGTAAAAAATTATATTATAATCTTACTTATCACATCAATTATGTTTAATATAGTAAAAATTATCTATTTCATTATTATTTTTTGTTATTATTTTTTCAAACAATAAATCTTCACTAATGTTTTTTCATGTCATTTAAAAGACTGATTTTTAAAAATTATTAAATTAATAACAAAAAATAATGTTAAAGCGAATAATTTTTATTGAATAAAATTATAATCGAGGCAAAGCCATAATATAATTTCTCCCATGGGTCATTTTTGTATTATTTCAAGACATGAGAATTGTATACAAACAACTGCTTTGCGTTCCTTCCAAACCCAAACCCATTTAGACCATTTGATTTAAGCCGAAGGGTGGAGTTTCGATATTGGGCTCTTTCAAAAGAAAGAACAAACAGTGTGGGGTAAGTTCCAACTTCATTTTTTTTTTTAAATTACAGAAAAGCAGTGCCAGCAAGGCCATGGTGCAAAAGATTATGAGCAATAGCATCTCTAGCTTTCACTGATCTTACCGATTTCAAAGCAATTTCAGGGACCACGTCATCATCTTCAAGCTCAAATCTCAAGTCCGGGTCAATCCCTTCATCTCTCATTTCACATATGTTATGAAGAACACAGCAAGCTCCAAGTACAACAGGCAAATCCTGCAGCTTAACCTCTGTCCTTTTCTGCAAACAACACCATCTCCCTTTCAATCTCCCAAACGATTCCTTTGCCACCTTTTGAATCTCCCCAATCTTTTCATTGAAAGCGTGTTGTGTCCAAGTCAAATGTTGTTGCGTGTAAGGAACCAAAACCCAATCCATTAATGGATACCCAGAGCTCCCAACAATCCAAACTCCTTTCAGTAATCCCCCATTTGCCCTTTGAAACAGAGCTGATTTTTCTAGCACTTGATCGTCGTTCATCGAACCCGGCCACCCTATACAAACATCGGTGAAAACTCCCCTCGTATCAACGACGCCTTGTACGGTGATCGAGTACGATGTTTTCTGGTTCCGCTCCGTCTCTCTCTTGTTGAAATACGCCGCCACGCTTATCTTCGGTGCTATGATCGGGATATGCGTCGCGTACATTGAACCGACGACGTTTGGTATCCCAGAAATGCTCTCGAATTCTTGTTTTGTTTCCCGCGACGAATCCTCGTCCGGCCAGTGTAAATATTTTGGCATCAAAACGCTGCGTATTGCCGAACAGACTTCGAGGACCAACTTGTGACACGTCGAGATGCCTAAACCGAACCGTTTTGAAACGAGCCGTAAAGGTTCACCCGTTGCTAACCGCCAAATGCAAACCGCCACTCTTTGCTTGACGGGGATGGCGTTCCGTAACGCCGTGTCTTCTTTGGCGATAACGGAGTTGAGCTCTTCGCAGATGAGCTCGAACGTTGACTTGCTCATCCTAAACGCCTTCTTGAATTCATCGTCTGGGTAATCGGGTCGGTTACATTCGTCCCACCAAGCCTTCGATCTGTCTTTCACCCATAACCGCCTCTGCTGACCCGACCCGGATTGTTTGTTTTGTTGGTTGGGTGATTGGTTTTCCGTTTGGATAACGGCGGCCGCGACGGATGCTGCCGTGGCTCGGGACTTCTTCCGCTTCATACGGTCGGTTTCTTCGATTTTGGAGTAGTAATCTTGGAGATCGGTATAAAATTCGAGCATGGTTCTAGTTTTTCTCTTGTGATTCGACTCCAAAATCGATTTCTCTTCATTGGATGCTTCGTTTTGCTCATCGTGGTCTCGCTTTTCTTGCTCTTCAAGCAGCAGTAACGAGGTGATGATACCATTCAAGTCTTTCTTCTTGGGTTCGTGGTCGATGGAACAGCTATTTTCATCTTCGGAAAATGTATCTTTCCGGCGTCGCTTGTAATTGTTGCCGTTATTCATTTCGAAGCAAATGGTGAAGAAGAAAGAAGAAAATGTTATTTGGTTTAGCAGAGCCGAGCAATGTGAAAAGAAAACGAAATTAAGGGCAAGATTAAAGAGGTGAAATTTGAAATAAATTAATAAAAATTGGTTTTTATTTTATTTCATTTTATTTCTTTTGAAAACTATCTGGAACAAGGTGTGAAAAGGATTGTGCAAGTGTGAATGCAAGGAGATTCAGGATGATTTGAAATTGTGTTTTTTATCATTGATATTCCATTAATTAACCTATTAATTTAAATTAAAGTTTACAAATGTTCAATACGAATACGATCTTTCCAAACAATTTTTTTTATTAACAATATTAAAATTTAAAATTTTAACTTTATTTAAAGTATTTAACGTCTTATCTCACATAAAATTTAATTAATTATTTACCATGTTATAATGTGTTTATATAATTTTTTTTTTTCTAATCTTATAAGATAAAAAGCAAATCTTCTAAATTTTTATATATGACATATTTCTTCATATATTTTTTATATCGGTATATATATTAGTTTTGAAAAGAAATTCAATTAAAATAAATTTCTAAAAATTTGAGTTATCATCTTTTTTCACAACTCAAATTTTATTTGAATTTTTTGCTTTAATTTCTAGAGTTTACAAATGAAGTTTTTTCATACGAATAATAGAAAATTTCTTTCCAAACAATTTTATTTATTCACAATATTAAGATTTAAAATTTTAACTTTATTTAAAATATTTAACGTCTTATCTCACATAATCAATTAATTATCAGTAAATTGTGTATATTTTTTTATAACTAATATAAAAAGCAAAACTAAATATAATACATGTGTTCGATACAAGTTTTTAAGGGTGATACGAAGTTTTGAAAAGAAATTCAATTAAATTTTCTAACCCCGCTCATCATCTTTTTATTATCGAATATTTTGTTTAGAGGGTTTAGGTTAGAGGTTTAGTTTTTTAGTGTTTAAGTTTAATTTTGATTTATAGTGTAAATACATAGGTTTGTGTATTTTACATAGCTTGTATATCAAAGTTTTACCCAAATTAAATATGATACACCATACATGTGATCTATACAAGTTTTTAAGGGTGATATGAAGTTTTGAGAAGAAATTCAATTAGGTTTTTATTTTAGCAGTTTTGGGCAAAATATTCAAATAAATTGAACATTTGGAAAAATATTTAATTTCTTATTTTTGGATTGTAAGAGATTTTAGTAGATTAGTCATATTATTCTCCTTCTTGAACACTATGTAATTGTTATATCTTCTATAGTTTTAATAAAAAATATGCCCCAACATCCTAAAACCTAAAATATCATTTGGGTTTTTTTATTTTTTTTATATTCAATTAAATTTTTATAGGTAGAAATTTTATGATTTCATTTTTTATTAATATTGATTATTAAATTTAACGGTTTTGTCATTCAATCTCATAGTGTCTTAGTATTATCACTTAATTTCTATTAAAAAATTAAAATAAATAATTTTTAAAATTTATTAAAAATATGTAAATTCCATGCAATAAAAGTATAAAACTATATTGTTTCATAATAATATATAATGAAAAAAATTAAAACTTAATTATTAAAATTGGTCAAAAAATTTAACTAAAATTAATAGATTTAAATATTTAATTTATTAACTTAAGATAAAATTTACAGTTCTGATATTTTTTTAGGGGTTTAATATCTCATCCACCAAAAATTAATCTAAATTGTTTCTAAAATTTAAAGATTAAAGTACTCAAAATTTAATACAATAATAATAGGAAATTTTAGGCCCACAAATCGGTGGATTGGGTTAGATGGGATTAGCAATGATTGATCCCATCTGCATTTATTTAAATATATGCTTTGTTAACTAATAATTGGCTTGCTTTATGACTTTCACACTGACATTGACATCCGTAATCATATAATTAAATATTATATATATAATATTTATCTGTTTTTAGATTTTGTTAGATGAGATAAGTTTTAAAGTTTTATACGTTTTTTAAATTTTTGAATGAGTAAAATATATGGCTGATATTAACATTTATTTTTTTAAGTGGTTATCTTTATATATTTTTGTCACAAATCTCATTTACATCCAACAATCCAAAAAAAAAGTAATAAAAAATGATCTTATAAAGTTTTTGGAAGAAAAAAACATCTGATTATGTAGGTTACAGTTAAAACAAATGCCAAATTGAATGTAAATGGGGACCCGGAGGTAACATTTTTCAACATTTTTTCAACATTTTCTGCCAAATAAGAAGAAAAGGGTAGCTCAAATCTATTACCTTGAAATCATTGTCTTGTTTCCAAAGCTACTGCCCCTTTTGCAGCTGGATGATTCCATCAAACTTGAACCTGTCAAAGTGGTTGAATTTTCCAAATGTTTGTGGGTTTGGCAAAAATCCCAAAACCCTTTCACAGCATCTTCATATCCCGGCAGCATGTACTTTTACATATTAAAAGAATCCTCGATTCCTAAATTTGATTCTTTTATATTATGACATTAGAAAATTTTTTCATCAAATCTTTGTGGGTTTGGCAAAACTATTGACCAACTTCAAACACATTCACATGGAAAACATCATAATCATATCCCGGCATGTACTTTTAAATATTAAAAGAATCCTGGAAAATCACAGGCGGTTGATTTTCTTTATTTGAAACTTATTGTTGAAAAAACTATTTGAAAAATACGTAATATTTTATAACATGGAATTGAAATCTTATTAACTGATCCAGCCATTCCAGAGCCGAATATGATGAATCTTGATTTGACAGAGTGATGGTCGAATGCTCTAATTATAGCAAAAACAAACAATAAAAACTGCTGACAAACTCAAAAGGCAGCCTTTTCTCTTGCATCATTTGGTTTTACAATACAGTTTTTGAAGGAACGGGCCAGGTTCAATTGCCTAAAACAAGGCAATGGCGGAAAATAGACTCTTAAAAGTTCATTACACGACCAAATATTTCATTGCACCCTAAACACCAGGAGGGAACAACACCCTTAACAAGGCTTCTTCTCCCTTGCACATTCCCATTTTCCTTAAAAAAAAAAAAAAGGTAAACAGCAGGAGGTGGAGGAGTCGTTGGCCTGGTGGTTGCGGTGGTACCTCAATCCGTCGGAACACAGAGTTTAGGAACACTGCAGTGTGACACAAAGACGAAAGTTACCGATTCGTGATGGCTCTCATTTCTCATCCGATGACAACGTGCCGGCCAACACCACCGCGGTTGCCATCGACAAAGATAAAAACAGCCCACATGCTGTACGTTGGGCCATCGATTATCTTGTCATCTCCAATCCATTCATCATCTTGATCCATGTTAAGCATAAGAACCGTCGGTATCCTCTTTCTTGTGTCATATTATATACGTAATAAATGTTTAGAAAAAGACATTCATTTTTTTTCTGATTTATTTTGTTCTTAAATCAACATGCAGAGGGTGATAATGAATCTGATTATGACATAAACCAGCTTTTCATTCCTTTTCGAGGCTACTGTGCAAGAAAAGGGGTAAGCACTTATCTTATAGGACATTTAATTGAAAAACCGATCAACCTGACTCGAATTAATCGGTTTATACCGTTATAGTTGACATATATAAACTCTTTGTCAACTTCAGATTCAAATGAAGGAGGTTGTCCTGGAAGACGTTGATGTCAGCAAAGCACTTCTGGACTATGTCAGCAAAAACTTGATTCACAGCCTGGTTGTCGGTGCAACAACAAGGAATAGCTTATCAAGGTTAAGTAACGTGATCTTCCTGTTGATTCGAACAAATTCGAGTAAATTGATCTCTCTCTGTATCATTTTCTAACAATCAAAGTTTTCAGTTATTTAAGTTATAGGAAATCCAAGAATGACATTCCAGGGATCTTGATCAAAAGTGCACCGGAGTTTTGTTCTGTGTATGTGATTTCCAAAGGAAAGATATTGACTATGCGGACGGCACATCGGCCTGTTTCGAACACTGCTACACCACCAAAGGTGTCGTCCGGAATGCCGCTGCAGATTACATATGATCAACTTGAAGACGATGGAAACAGGTGCGGTGGGAAAATTGGTTTAGTGTTTACATTCTTACTATTGATTGAATTGGTGATTGTCTTTGTTGTTGACATTGTATCTTTTAAACAGACGACTACAATTGTTTAGGGGAGAGTTGAGAAATGGACCGGATGGACTACTAGAGGATAATCCCCTGAAGTTACCTATGAATGACCGTGACAGACAAAAAAGCTGGCCAGCAAATCCATCTTTTGACATTGATGCAGCTGCGCGAGCGGCTGCGGCACAGCCTTCATCTAGCCAAGATACTTTATCTATCGATACGGATTTTTCAAACAAACTTTCCCATGGATCCATAGACTTTACTGACCAAAATTTAGATTTTTCTATAGTTTCCAGTACCCCTACTGGGAAACTTCCTCAAAACACAGTAAGAAGAATTCAGAGATAGTGGATTTTTTTAACAGTAAAGCATTGCCTGTTTAAGGGCAGAATTGCTAACATTCATGGCTCGTGATTGCAGCGCGACATCGAAGCTGAAATGAGAAGGTTGAAGCTTGAACTTAAGCAAACCATGGATTTGTACAGCAGTGCTTGCAAAGAAGCTCTTACAGCCAAAAGAAAGGTAATCTTAATTTTTATACCAATATAATCAATACATTCCAAGAACATCAATTTGAGAACATAATTGATTTTTGGAGTCCAGGCTAATGAGCTTCATCAGTGGAAGATGGAGGAGGCTCGCAAGTTCGAGGAAGCTAAACTAGCTGGAGAAGCAGCTCTTGCCATGGCAGAGAAGGAGAAGGCTAAATGCAAAGCTGCATTGGAAGCAGCCGAGGCAGCCCGGAGAGTGGCGGAGATGGAAGCACATAGAAGAAGACAAGCAGAGCTTAAAGCCAAGAAGGAGGCTGACCAGAAGACTCGAGCTTTGAATGTTTTGGCAAACAATGATGTCGGTACCGAAAATATTCCATCGAAGAAATTGAAGAGGCAACTGAAGAATTTGCAGCATCTAATAAGATTGGAGAAGGAGGTTATGGGCCTGTTTATAAAGGCAAACTCGATCACACTCCAGTTGCCATCAAAGTTTTAAGACCTGATGCTGCTCAAGGAAAGAAACAGTTCCAACAAGAGGTAAGTCGTCATGTCGGAATTTTAATCTGTTGGCACGGTTGTCTTAAGCTAATATTCGGTTGCATAACTACAAATCTAATACAGGTTGAGGTTCTTTGCTGCATGAGACATCCAAACATGGTCCTTCTCCTTGGTGCCTGTCCCGAATATGGATGCTTGGTGTATGAATACATGTTGAATGGCAGCTTAGAGGATAGGCTATTTCGAAGAGGCAATACCCCTCCACTTTCATGGAGGAAACGATTTAACATAGCTGCTGAAATTGCGACTGCCCTTCTATTCCTTCACCAAGCAAAGCCAGAACCCCTTGTGCATCGGGACCTCAAGCCAGCTAACATTCTACTAGACCGCAATTTCGTGAGCAAAATAGCCGATGTTGGCCTAGCACGACTAGTTCCACCTTCTGTAGCTGACAGTGTGACACAATATTACATGACTTCAGCTGCAGGGACATTCTGTTACATAGATCCTGAATATCAACAAACAGGCATGCTAACAACTAAATCAGACATATATTCCCTAGGAATAATGCTGCTCCAGATTATTACAGCCAAGCCTCCGATGGGTATTGCTCACCATGTTGGAAAGGCCATTGAGAATGGAACTTTAGCTGATGTACTTGATCCAGCCGTGCGAAATTGGCCACTTGAAGAGGCTCTATCATTTGCTCAATTAGCCCTCAAGTGTGTGGAGCTGAGGAAGAGGGACAGACCCGACCTTGGCACTGTTATAGTGCCGGAACTTAACCGATTAAGAGATTTCAGAAGGAGCTCCCGCTCTGGTAGTTGCAATAATAGTTGCAGTCCACTTTCAAGGCCGAGGATCCAAACAGAAGATGAGGTTTGAGACTTGTCTATAAATAAACAGAAGAAAAAGGAACAGTTATAAAATCATTTTTCTTGAAACATGGTTTTCTTACATAGTTTGGTTGTTTATTGGCAAGGAATCATGAGTATAACTGCAAGTTCTGAACGAAGTTCCAGACTAGATTGAAGGATTGAGGGAAAACAACTGCCTGCATCTAAAGAAAAAATCAAGACGAAGAGGGAAGGATGCTGGATTATACAATATAACATAGGAAATCTGTAGATTTACATTATCTTTTTTGTGCTTGAAAGAAGCTGTTTTCCGAAATACAAGCCTTCTTTTGTATCCAAAAAGACAAAAAAGAAAATAAAGCCTTACTAAACCACTTCATGTTTACGATTGCAGAACAATTAGCAGTCCTTTTTTTTTTAATTATTTTTAAGAACTGAAAAATTGATATATAATGTATTCTAAGTTTGATATATTAGCAATGAACTAATAGCTAATCCTTGTAAGTCTCCCAAACTGTTATGTTTTACTTAAATATACGTATCTAACACCTAAATCCGATATAGAGACTGACAAATGTATGGAATGATAAAATCCTTCTGAATATATTGCCTATGTTTTAAGCAATAGCCCCAGCATCCGGGAGCACATAGAATGCCTTGAACTGGTCAAAAGGAGTTTTGAAAAATCTCTAATCAAACTCCAATCATAATAGTCGATGGTGAAGGACTTTACCTAATCAAACTGTAAACCCCAAAATGCTGCTACAAGCAAAGAATTCCCTAGAAACTTGCAATGAAAAAAAGGAGATTCAAGAGAGCTCTCCTATGAAAGAAAAGCACAGACAATGAATAAAGTGTAAAGGGTGGCATTGATGCTCACAAAGGTAAACTTATGTTAAGAGAAAGGTATATGCAAGATTGGCATTACCAAACAAGCCAATGCAGTGAAGGGTTTGCTTCAAATTATAGTGTTATGTGCCCAAAATATTGAGCTTTACAGCAATGCATTCATAAACCAGACTTTTAGAAGAGCCATATACATTCATGATAAAGGTAAAGTGGAGAATCAAGGTGCTTGGTGTTCATTTGGCTTTGTCTTGATAAAAGCTAAAGAACGGTGATTAGTATAACAAGTTTCTTTCAACTTATGTTCCCGCACCAAAAACAAAATGGTGACAGGCTTTGGGAACAGTCGACTTTTCCAGGGAAGCAAATGGCTGAAATTGGCGATCATGGGCATCATCGTGCTAGCTAGTGTAACATCAGAGCATGAAATGGGGACACCATCAGCCCGTTTACTATGCATCAGTGATTGTGCAACATGTCCAGTCATTTGTTCACCTCCACCTCCACCGCTGTTGAAGTCATTTTCGCCACCATCGTCGTCGGTTCACCTCTCACCACCCGAGCCTTATTACACCCCACGGTCCCCATCAGAATCTGACAACACTCGCTGCCCTCCATCATTGGAATCGGAATCATTCCCTCCATCTCCACCGCGGCCACCCCCACCCCCACCAGAAAAATCATTATCATATTCTTCAAAGGCCAGTCCTCCACCGCCTCGGTTTGTGTACTTCTTCAACGCACCTCCAGGGCAAGGGCAAGGGCTACCTACAGGACTAGGACCGCACGAGTATCCCTATCCTTACTACTACTATCCATCAAAGGCCTCCTCTCTTTCTTTTCAGGCATCCTTGTTACTTGTGATGTTGTTTTGTTTCAGTGTTGTGTTATAATTATTGCATTGTTAAAGGGTTTATATAGAAGTTAAGAACCCGTTTGCCATTTATGCTCTTTTCATCTTTTTGGGACGTGAAATTGTTATGCCTGTATCTTATACTTACAGTTTAATTCGTTTGCTATGCAATATTCTTGAAATTAACGGTGTTTAAATGTGTATTAACTTTCAAATTTAAGGATTATGTCTACTTTTGATATTGAACCCAACAACTGTCTCGGTAAAAACGCGAATGATTTTCATCCTCACATATATAAGTTTAAATCGGTCTGTCAACAAGGTGTATGCACATTGTCAAATGGTTAAGAATATGTATAAATAAATACTATCTTGTAATCACCTTAAAAAAATATTTACTTTTAATATATTATAAAACAACACTGAAATAAAATGCCTAACCCCTAAAATTGAGACGTTTTTTTTATATAAAATATATTTTGTTATGAGAAAAGTGATCCAAGAAATCAATTTTGGGGTGTAATTAGAAAGGAACATCATTTGCATTTGCAGTAAAGATTGGCCTCATCTGGATTGTTTATTTTATATTTTGAGATTGGTCAAGCCAAAAGCCTTATAAAAATGATTTCTTTCTTTTATTTACCCTTTCATGAGACAAACCACAACATATGCAGGCATTATTACACTCAGATCTGCCATTAGTTTGTTAAAGAAACTTTCACTGTGTTAGATTTGCTTCACCAAATAACGACAAGAACGAATTTGGTAGAGTAAATTAAACAACTTACATAAATGGTACATCTTACGAGACAAAACATGTTTTGTTTATATAATATACATAGTTCTTTCTTTTTCCTTTTCTGGATTGATTTTGATAATATCGAATAAATCAAGTGAACACTGGGGAAAGAAGAAAAGTGATGGTCATCTGAAACATTAATTAAGAACTTCCAACTTCCTTGTTCAGTGGCGGATGCGGTAAGCCTTGTAGAGGAGCAATTGCATCCTCATTTTTCAAAAAAAAAGGTTTAGTTTAGTGTTAATTTTTTCTGCATACCCAATTTGAAGAAGAAAATATTTTGGACCCATTTCTTGAATTTCTTTCTAGATCCACCACTCTCCTTGTTAATGTCTACAACTGTAGATGGTTAATTTGATGAGTTCCAAAAGCTCTTTTTGCTTGTTCAAATAGTTGTTTTTTCAGACGACACTAGAAAGAATGTTAGAAAGTTTGTAGATTCTGCAGGTTGTGCTTCTCTTAAACCCCCATGTCTGCTTGAACACGTTTATCTACAGATCTGATGCAAACAAGTTATTCGTAACGAACAATTCGACACAACTGCGGAGATCCACCGCTACTTGCACCTGCATCTTCATGTTACCAAGTTAACTGCATATATATATATATATACACACACAGTAGCATGATGTCTGCAATATATACACCAATATATCCATGACTAATTATAGCTAATGAGACTGAGAGATCATGCACCTGGATCAAATTCAATGAAAATTGAAAAGATGAATTAAAAAGCAAATTAGGGAACATATAAAGAAAACCTTTACTTATATATTTATAACTTAGATCTAGTCAGGGAATTAAAAGATTTAATATGTAGTTAAATGAAACCCTAACTTAAGTTATGATGATGAAAACAGGAACTGGTCTTTGTTTTGTAAAATAAACAGAAATCCCTAACAATAATAAGTAATAAAATTAAAGAACAAAGAAAGAGAGAGAGAGAAAAATAAGTGGATGACAGATAGAGTGTGAGCACGCAGAGCTTCAAGCATGAAAGGCTTAAGCATGCAAGAAAACACCCTGTGTGCTCACTCTCTTCTGTCACCTCCCTTACCCTAAAATCCCTTTGTTTTAGCAAACCATAACCACATGCCCTGAAGCTGCTGGACTTCCCTCCCTGGCTAGCTATTTTAGCTATACACACATGATCCCTATATATATACCCAGAAATGTTTCATTATTAGGCTACTGAAACATCTCTTGGTTTTGTGTTGCTTTGGTGTGGGAAACAATAGAGTTTGGGGGCTTTATATAGAATAGAAAAGAAGGTAGTTGCGTCACGATTGGAATAAATGTGGGTTATCTGTTATCGGTCACCCCCTAATATTTTAATACCATTTCCAGAAATTGAATAAAGTATTAAGTATTCTTTTTTGTTTCCAATTAGCTGTTTTCGTGAGGGGTTATTCAAAATTCTAATTTTAATTGAAATTAATTGATCATTATAAGATTTTTTTAAAAGTAAATTTTAGGTTGCTTAACATTTCAGTAGTTATCTTGATATATCTTGAATGAATTTAAATCTCAAGTTTAAGTAAATAAACTTAAAGGATTGCTTTAGAACGCAAATTTACCTATAATAATCTTAATATTTATATTTAATATACACCAGCGTAAAAATTAAAAGTTTACACAATTACTTTAGTTTTATGATTAAGGATTTTGTTTAGGGGTAAATTTTAGTAGTTTAGGTTTATGTGTTTAAAATTTAGGGTTTATAGGTTAATGTTTAGTGTTTAGGGTAATATGGTAAAAGATTTAGGTTTTAACTTATAAACCCTAAACTTCAATTTATAATCAAAATCCTTAAATTCTAAACTCATACACCTAAAGCCCTAAATCTTACACTTTAGATTAATTGAATAAACTTTTAGTTTTTACCACTAAATTAATTAAATAAACTTTTAGTTGCTATCGTAAGTATAATATTGAACCACTTATTAAGAACGAACATGATTATTATAGTTAATGTTGCAACTTGAAAATTACATGGGTTTGAGCATGTTCAAAGAAAGCAATACCCTTAGCTTTAATTATTAGGGTCGTCAATATTTAACTTAAAACTCTAATGAGATGAATCATTAAATTTTTATTTTAAAATTTAAAAATTAATTTTGTGAATTAAACAATTTATGCTAAAAAATTACTCCTCTAAAAAACATTTATCCATAGTACTATATCTCAATTAGTGGATTAATCATGTATTAATGTTATAGTGATAAAAAGAATAATACTTAATTTTAATGGAACTTCTTCACACTAATTATTTTGATTATTATTTCAAAAAAGATTTCTGCATTATATAATTATATTAAATTTAAAAATATAGGGCATTAGCATTAACATTTAACCATATTCAAAAAGAAGAAGATAGAATTTGTAATATATTATTATTACAATAAATTACTTTTTTATGAACACAGATGTCAAATGGCCTTACAAATGTAAGCAGACTCATTTATTCAATTACAGAAAACTCATACCGATGCATCTTGTAATTCTAAATAGTTAAACCCCCTCCCCCTTTCATCTTTCCCTATTAAATGTCCTGTTCTAAAGTTGTTTGCATGCTTTAATTCCGAAGAGATATTTTATATAAAATATTGTAAAAATTATTTGATGTATTGTCGGTGTTAATTTTTGTTTACACAAATATTCTGCTACTAATTCTTCCTCAGCTTCTGATAAATGTCACGCCTAAAAAGAGGCGGGTCATTAATCCCACATCGGAAAGAAAAAAGGAGGTCTTAAGATATAAATACGGTGGCGCTGCACATCCTATCAGACATGTCTTTTAGGAAGAGGGTAATGGCCCCGTGACAAGTGGTATCAGAGTGACCCTTTGACTGCCGGATTTCACGCCGAGTGCCCATGAGTGGGGTAGGTAGGGTGGACAACTGTGACAAGGTGGCCCATCACGAGAGCAGAAGCTCGTGACGAGGGCGTCACGAGGTTGAGTGGGGGAGAATGTCACGCCTGAGAAGAGGCGGGGTCATTAATCCCACATCGGAAAGGAAAAAAGAGGTCTTAAGATATAAATACGGTGGCGCTGCACATCCTATCAGACATGTCTTTTGGGAAGAGGGTAATGGCCCCGTGACATAAATCAAAAGGTAATCTCTCACATTCTGCTAGAGAAGAAATTAGAAAAATGATAAACCCTATTGGCTGATGCCACAAATTTCATCCCCAAAAACCATATTTTGATTGCGCCTCAACTATATCAACTGTACTTGAACTGTTAGATAATTATAGTCGATGATAACATCACTGTTTCCATCGCTAGTCCAAAACCGTACATGAGATTTTTACCTCATACGGCTTCTCTGGGTCACAAATAAATTTAAGGACCGAATCAGTATTATTTATCTTCGTATGGTTGTAGAATATATAGAGAAAAGATGGATTGGAAGGTCCAAAATTATACCAATGGAATTATATACTTAATATTCTTGAAATAAAAAATGCTTCAATTGATCTCGCCTTAGTTAATAATTTCAATTTCGATTTGTTGAGTAATAACTTAAGCCTTCAATCTTGTAGAATATCAATAGATATTTCAACCCATTGTTTTCGATTACGAAAAAAATGAAACGTTACATTAGCTCATAAATCATGACACGAATTAGAGCTCTCTATCTATGAAAGAAAGAATAAAAATAAATATTTTTTTATTCTTTATTGTTTTTTTTTCGTTCCTATTCTTCTTTCGGATCTGAGAAAACCATGAATGGGGCTTAAACTAAAAAATAGTAAAGGATTATTTCGTTCTTGATAGTCATTACTTTAATCGGCGGATAGGAGCATACTCTGGACCGGAATCGTGGGGGGTACAGTCTAGTCATTTCTACGAATTGAAAGCCCCAATTAGTATTCTTTTATGTTATCCAGAAGTCTCTTTTTCTATAATTTACATAATCTCCGTTACTAATCCTTTATGTATTTTTGTGTTCCTAACCATTCACTCGTTTTTTTTTTGTTCAATCCCCCGTTTGTTTAGCAATACATGTGTGGGAATCCATACAAAGGATAGCGAAAACTCTAGACGGTTGATCTTTTGAGCCCGCTTCAAGCTAAATTGACTAATCAACCCGCCTTGGGGTAAATACTACTTTCGCTTACGTTTTCTTCCACTTAACTCTTGTACATAGTAAATGAGATTCAATTATTTTGTTTAATTTACTGCGAATTTATAAACTGTTTTCTTTCACTCATATATAACTATCTAATTTAGTTTATCAACATGAACTGAAGGATAATAAAAAACGAAGATATCTATTCAATCCATTCAACTTATTTTCTATAACGAAAGGAATAGGGAAAATAAAAGTTTATATTTCAACGAATCGCACGTAGAGATATTGATAAAACACATAGAGTTAATGGTATTTCATAACTAATCGATTGAGCAGCAGCTCGCAGACCACCTAAAAAAGAATATTTATTATTTGATTCGTATCCTGATATAAGAAGTCCAACAAGAGCAATACTTGAAAGGGCAATCCATAAAAAAATACCGATATTGAGATCGGCTAAAATAAGGCGAGAGCTAAAAGGAATTACTGCAAAATTTAGTAAAATTTAAGTTTTAGAGTGTTAAATTAAGGTTTATAATTAGAGTTTACGATTTAGAGAACAATAGTTAAAGATTTAATCTTAGATTCTAAAGCTTAAATAATGTTGATTCGTTTTTCCTTGAAAATACAAAACAAAAAAATCACCAAATAATATTACAGATTTTTTAATTTTTATGTAATTAATTAGTTTTTTTACAAATTATGATTCAAAGTCTATCTTAATTAATTCTATCCAAATGATAAACATATAAAAAAATAAAATGAAAACGAAAGTTATTAAAATCGGACACTGAAAACTCAACGCAACGCATGAAAACGAAAAGAGCCGATACGGCGCTATTATATATAAGATAAAATTTTGATAAGTTATGTAAAATTAATTTTACATAAATTTGTGTTTTTATTTTATAAAATATAAATTTTAAATTCTTAATTTTAATATCTTAAAATTTAAATTTTAAACCTTGATTTTTAAATACTAATCTTAAATTCTAAACTCTATAACTTAAATCCCTAAATTTTTATCCTTAAATAAAATCTCTAACCCTTAAATTTAAAATGCACGTGTAAACGTTTATTTACACAGACTGTGTATCAAACTTTTTCTCATATATAAAATCACCTTAAAGTGTATGTGTTTTTTAATTAATTAAATATCTGATGTTTTATATTATGTAGAATCCCACCAATCACTCTACACCCAAATGCTTGGTTGGCTAGCCATGCCTCACTTAGATTTTGATGCTACCCGCACCCTTCCTGGAACAAACATTAATATTTAAAACCCTTTCTTAATTAATTAATTAATTAATGGTTTAGAATCGGTGGTTTAATTATTGTTTTCCCAAACCCAAACCATGCATGCTTTCCCTTTAACGCAATGATGCAATCCGCGTTGATCCAATAACTTAATCTTAATCAATATCATAATCACATCATCTACCTATATTCATTGTTTATACCTATGACTATGAGCTACCTATTATTTAATCTACATTATTTTTATATCATTGTTCATACATATATATTTTTTTAAATGATTCCATAATGGAGATGAAAAATAGTTTAATCTATTATCAACAATTAGTTGGTCTATTTGGTAGATCCTAAGCAAGGACAAAGTTTAGAATTTTAACGTTGTGAATGAAATAAATTAAGTTAAAATTGTCGTCTTTATAATAAACCTCTACAATACTCATTTCGAATTAAATATTCAATCAATTAAACACCGATGATTAAACATCAAAAAAATCTAATTTATTAGTTTAATTAGTAAAAATATGAGCCGAACAAACTTTTGGATAGGAATGTAAGTTGATACCTCAATATATTTGAGATTTTGTTTATTTTTTATAAAAATATTAAAAAATGATCATTTTATAAAAATAAAGCTTAATACTAAATAAGCGCCTAAATTATCTATTTTTCCTTTTAATTGCTTAAATTATTTTTTGTTATTTTAGGTGTTCAAACTATCTCGTTTTATCTTTTTAAGTGCCTAATTTTTTGTCATTTTTAAGTGCTCAAACTATTATTTTTTGGTCAAAGTAGGTGCCACAATTTGACCTTAAAAGGGGCAAGAAATAGTTTAGATATTTAAAAGGGTAAAACATGATAATTTAGATATTTTTTTGAATAAAAAAGTATACTGAATTTGTATTCAAAGTGAAAAGGATTACAAAAGGATCACACTACAATCATTGAAAATTTAATGTAAAAAATAAATATTGTAAATTTCAAAGAGTGTGAAAGACATGAGAAGCAAAACCCATCACTTTGCAGGAAAACTTGCATAGTATTTTCAATGAAATATAGCAACGATATACTTTGACCAGAAAGCTCTATGAGTAAAGCATTCTTCCGCTGCAAGTTCTTGGTACATCGACAAACTACCATAAAGGAATCAGAAAATAACAGACCGTTAATCGTCTTGTGACTAAAAACGCTTGATAATTCTTGTTATTTGAATGCTAAATTGCCATAATAGCAAATAATACCGTCACAAAGACAAACAAACTTGCAAAAATGCAGACAAATAAACTGCCATATAAGCAGACGAAAAAAATTTTAAAAGTAGATGTAGTATAATTTTGGCAAAAAAAAAAGAACATCAAAACTGAAAAAGAATAAATGATTCTTCATCAAAGGAGACAAATCTTATTTATATACCATGAACTTAAAAATTAAAATCAGTCGATAACATGAAAACCATTGCCGAAAATAACCTCAATAAAAAAAACTTAATAAATTTATTGTTTGAAATAACTTTTAAAAAAATAAAAGTAAAGGGAAGTGAGGAGTTATTATTAATATAGTTTTCTACCTATATAATTTAAATACTTAATTTGACATTAAGCCTAAAAAAACAACACTACTTAAAAATTTGGCGTCCACTATTTATCTCTAGTCACTTAAAACCAATATTTTTTTCATATATTTTTGGCTTAATACCCAAATAGGTGCCCAAACTATGCTTGCGGATTATTTTTTGTGCCTAAACTATTTTTAGCTCTAAATAAGTGCTTAAAGTTTTAATTTTGGTCATTTTAAGTGCCTAACCGTTATTTTTATTAAAAAATATTTTTTATTTTATTTATTTTTTAACTTAATTTTAGAAAACCCTAAATTTCTCAAACTCACAAAATAGCCCACAATTCAAAATCCCTAACTTCCCTAATCGATTCTGCCGCCGCCCCCATATCTGCCACCAGACCACCACGACCGTTTTCTTCAACCACCTATCCCCAGTAATCGACAGTAGGTGTGTCGATCGGCTTTCTAACGTCGTAAGAAGCCAAAATCGCGAAAAAAAGTCGTCGACACACCTATCGTCGATTATCGGCGATGGGTGGTTGGGAGAAACGGTCGTTGTGGTCTGGCGGTGGTAGTGGTCGTCTCCAGTGAGATAGTAAACATCGACAACGACGGTAATTTGGGGATTTAGGTTAGGAATTTGGGACTATTTTGTAAAGATTTAAAACTGTCGATTTTAAAAAAATGAATTTTGAATTTTATTTAAAAAATAATTAAAATAAATTAAAAATTAAAACATATCACTTGTCACATTTTAATTAGATAATAATTTTTTATTAACGGTTAGACACCTAAAATGATCAAAATTAAAATTTTAAACACTTATTTAGACTTAAAAATAATTTAGACACCAAAAATAATTTACAAATATAATTTAAATACCTATTTAAGTATTAAGCCTATTTTTTTTTTATCAACAATGGTGAGAGATGCTGGGTACAAAAAGTAAAAGAATATTTCCCATTATGGAGGTGGGAGTATTTTGTAAACTCAAAACTTTCCTTTTCAAGATGGTCAGTAGTATAAGATTGAGACGGGGGACAGAGAAAGAGGACGGGCGCCGCCCACTGCCACATACATGTGGGATTCCATTTTTCCCGCAGCTTTCAAATACAAATCAATCCCATCCACCCAACTTGCTCTACAATTATGATAAGCATCTTCCATATGCAAATGCTAAAGGCCACGACCTTTTCTTTTTCCTTAATTATAGTTATTTAATTTATTAATCAATTAATTTAAATTAAATTTTATAAATGTTTAATATAAAAAACAATTTTCTTAATATAATTTTTATTGTTCACGTCAGAACCTTTAACATTATCAAAGAGACTTGACGTTTCATTCTGTTAGACTTTTAAATTTAAAATTTAACGATGATTAATCATAATAATAATATAATATTAAATATTTGGTTTAATTTATCTTTTTAATGTACAAAATAAAATATGTTTGAAAAGTAAATAATGTAAATGACATTCGAACATGAAATTCCAATATTATTATTATTATGGTATAACTATTAATATCGAATTTATTGGTTGATTAATCCAAACAGGGTACTGTAAATGTCTATTATAAGGGCGACTCTTTTAACCCAATTGCTCTATTTACAAAATTTAAATTTAAATTTTTAATTTTGCTTAAAAAATCTAGCTTCTTATCCAATTAAATCAGTTGGTTGTTAATAAATTCCGATCTTAATATTAAGTTATAAAGAATTATATTTTTCTTTTACGTGTATAGAATGGAGAGAAAGTGATAGGGTTATCCTATCTGTTTCTACCACTTTCGGCAAGTCGGTAGAGATGGGTGAGGATTACAAATGGCAAGACGGGGGAAGCTTGAACCTGTTGGCCGAGACACATCCATGAGTTTATTTTGCCTTTGCATCTCCTACCACAATCTATTCCCTTCTTTTTTTCAATGGTGGATATCATTTTCCACTTGGGATGTTCAATCTTGTTTCTTTCACACTTAAATGGTGTCAAATCAAATAATTAGTTTAATATTCTTTTATAAAGGAAAATGCTAATGTCTCTTAATCATTAATGCAATAAAATTATTATTATAACATTTATTTTCATAAACAAATTTTGTTAAAATAAGTTGAAGAGTCTATTTAATTATTTTTTTTGAAAGTTTTTAAAATTATAGAGATATAATTAAGTTTTTTTAAAAATTTTGATACTTAATTTTCAAAAATTAAAAAGATGACGTGATTAAAAATATTCAAAAGCAATAAAAATTTAATTAGAAATTTAAAATAAAAAAACAAATTAAAATTGAAAGACCAGACATGAATGGTTCAGAATTTTGGAGGCTAAGCCCTCACCACAATATGTCTCTAACCCATAAATAAAAAATATTTTACTTAGATACAAAACTCATTTAAATGTAGATAGGTATCTTAAAACTAGATGACTTTAAACCAACCTTACTTCCAAGACTGTTCCAAATTAAGAACAGTTATCGACAGCAGCAGTGGAAGGAAGAAGCCAATCATCTGTTTCATCTCAAGAAAAAGAAAAGCATGGAGTATCTTAAATTATCCTATTGTCTGAGAGTGTGTGTAAATATAATTAAAAAAATAAAAGAGAGTCGTGGAGTGTGGAGGACCATTGAAACAGATGAATGGGGGAATGGGAAAAGGCCGGGTTGTGGGTGGACAGTGGGCAGATTAATGCTAGGCATGTGGGAGATCAGATGCATGTGCTTTACCCACATGCTTCTTTAACTTTGTAACATCAGCCTTGGCGTGCCATTGGCTTTACAGGGTCGGCAAATACACCACCCTTCCCATGCATGCATGCATGCGTCCCGGTCGATTTCAGTAAATCCTTTTACGATTTGTTTCCATCTCTTTTTAAAAAAATAAAAATTGTTGAAAAGTGTATCTACTGAAACTTATATGTGTCCTGGTATAAAAGCGATGATGTACATTTTAAAAGATTCAAGTTCAATTATTTTGTTTAAAAGTTATGTACGTTATCAAAGAGTTAAAAATATATAAAAACAAATATCATATTGTAATCACTTTTAAACTATTTAAAAAATGTATTCACCGTAATGATGCATCTATTTATGTTGTTTTTGGGTTTCTACACCGAACCGGCCTTTTTGTTCAACCCTATATTTGGTTGCTAATCGGTGCTGGTTGGTATTTGGGCCTTGCTGACTGCATGATTCTTGGACCGTAAGTCTCACACAAGGATTGATTAATTCCTTGGTCCTGATCCAACAGGATCAAAGGGTAGTGCAGTGGCCTCTTTGTAATTCTATAGTATGTCAAATGTTGTTTTGACTAGGCTGTTAGTGCTGAAAGTGGCCTTGCCTAGTCACGTGGCTCACTATTTATTAATTAACTAGTTTGAATTGGATGTTATAATAATTCAGTATGAGAGTCATTTTATTAATTTAATTTATTTCATTAACAATATCATAATTAACATTTTAACTTTACTAATTAGCGTCTGGTCTCACTTTGCCATGTAGTTGGTGGTTCACTATTTTGTTTGTTATCTATGGGTGTTGGGCCCTCACGGATTACATAATTCTTGGGGGGTTTAAGGCTTACATAGACTTGCTTGTATTTAGGCCCTACAGATGGCATGATTTTGAAGCTCTAAATCTTACTTACATGGGTTAAATTTAGATTGTAAAGTATAAACAATACATGGTACTAGAGTGAGCTAATCACAGCTTTACAAGAATTCTGACTGGTTTGTTCATAAACTTCAGGAGGCATTTTAGAAGAAAATACATTAATCTAGACCTCCCCCAGATTCCCCTTTGTTGGGACTTATCACCATGTGGGAAAATTATGACAAATCAAAAGCCTTATTTTAAACAACAGAAAGACCAAATCATTCATGGAATTTTAACAACTTATCAAGTGAAACAGTTAAGAGTAAGTAAAGCAAAAGATGGAACAGTTAATACAGAGTCAAAGGAACCGCTAGAACATTAAGCCACTTAAATTCTCTAAAGCACGCTAAAGTAAAAAACTTAAGACCAAACAAGTTATTTTTGCAGATTTCTCGGTGGATCTCCCTAATCACTCACTAACAGATATAATCAACAATTTACTCTAAAACAAGCAGAACTCAAACAGTTCCAAGGTTAGTGGTTTTCGACAAAACTCAAAAAAATAACGAGTGTATTACTGTTATTGTAGACTATTATTTTTTACGATAACTATTTTGACAGTGTCGCTATTGTTATATAGCAACATAGCAACTACTATTTGAATTCTGACAGTCATCCCAACAACAGTGTAACAAAAGATCAAGTGGTTCATAACGTAATCAAACCACACAGTTATTATCAAGTGATTAATTAAGAAAAAAAATATAACCCGTTTGATTCGGTTATCGTATTCTCCGGAATTTAAATAAAATCAGAAGCGTAAACAGTTGCAAGGCTAGTGGTTTTCGACAAAACTCTAAACCCGATCGGACGGACCGCTTCTTTCCTTTTTAAGCATTATTAGAAAAGGAATCGACGCCGTAGAATATAGCAACGGGGTAAAATGGCGAAAACGAACATCCCTGATCGAGGGTTTATTTTTCTCTCGACAGTCTCCCAAGTCTCTATAACTGATAACCACACTCTCTTCCTATCGAAAAATTATATTAATTATAGTTTTATCTAATAATTTTTTAAAAATTTATATTTTAAATAACATAAAAAAAATATTAATGAGGATTTATTGGTTGAAAAAAATAATTTTAGTAATTTTATTGGATGGAACCATGACCCTGCTCAGCTACCTATCTTCTCTCGATCATCTTGGTTTTCAGGTAATTCTTTTTTTCCCTCTCCATTTAGTTCGGTATCATCTTTGCTGGTAGAATCAACATGTAGGAATGTAGTGTAGACCATCCAGCGCTTGTCGTTTTAGATATGGGTTTTACTTTAATCTGATAGATCTTTTTAGTTTGGTGCTTGGGTTGTTGTTCTTGTCTGAATTATTTCACCTTATTTTTCTGCTCAAAATCAAACTCCACTGTCTTCAGCTTGATGCTTCCTGTCTTGGTGGCAACTGGCAAGACTGTCACTTTAAACCAGACTTGAAATTTGTATGAGTTGTTTAAATATGGGTTGGTATTTGCAGTCATGGCTGGGTGAAGATCTCAATTCGATGCACGCCAGTATGATGCTAAAAATGGATGAGTAAGTTTACTGTTGTTTGCTCTTTTTCCAGGCATTTAGCTTTCAGATTCATTGGTGTTTATTTTAAGTTTCTTAATGGTTTGTTTGATTCTGAATTTATTGAATGAATTCTAAGGCTGTGTTTGGTAAATTGATATGAGCAGACTTGACGCTGTGGGGCAAGATTTCTTTACCCCATACGATGAGGTTTATGACACTTTTGATGCTATGGGATTGCAAGAAAATCTTCTTAGGGGCATTTATGCTTATGGTAAGTTGGATATATTTCGAGTACCTTTTTTGTAAAGAAACCTTGAAGGGTGCAGTGTGTTATACTATTAAGCTTTGCCATGTGAGGTAGCACTATAAAAACTGATTGGGCCTTACAGGTGATTAAAATTCGGTTACCTCGTTACCAATTTAGGTTTTTAACTTAAATGCACGCTCTATTGAAATCTTGCGATTTCCATGGTGAAAATCTGGGCTTTCAAGCTCTACTGAGAGCTTCATTTCTCTGTATCATTGGAATTGTTAAAGCTGCTTGCTAAGTCAAAATTTTTTGTGAAGGTTTTGAGAAGCCATCTGCAATTCAGCAAAGGGGAATTGTACCCTTCTGCAAGGGACTTGATGTAATTCAACAAGCACAGTCCGGTACAGGAAAAACTGCAACTTTCTGCTCAGGAATTCTACAGCAGCTTGACTACAGCTTAGTTCAGTGCCAAGCGTTGGTCCTTGCACCAACCCGACAATTAGCACAACAAATTGAGAAGGTCATGCGGGCATTAGGTGATTACTTAGGTGCCAAGGTTCATGCTTGTGTAGGTGGGACCAGTGTCCGCGAAGATCAACGGATTCTCTCCAGTGGCGTTCATGGGGTTGTTGGTACACCTGGCCGTGTGTTTGATATGTTGAGGAGACAGTCTCTCCGCCCTGATCACATAAAAATGTTTGTGTTGGATGACGCCGATGAAATGCTCTCGAGAGGTTTATAGGATCAGGTCATTTTTTCATTTATAAGCTGTATGTATTATTTGTTGTACTTTGCCTAGGAGATGATGGCCCTGTTTATGCTTGAGAGAATATTTTATCAGTTTGTACATATATAATTAGGAGATAGGAATTTTGGAAAAAAATTATGGTATTTTTCTAGCTTGTGCTATGATATCTGTTTCTTCATTTGTTGTTTTGTTGACCTCTTCTGTTTGCATGTGCCAGATTTATGATATATTCCAGTTGCTGCCACGCGTGTTCTCTGCTACAATGCCTCCTGAAGCCCTTGAGATTACAAGGAAGTTCATGAACAAACCTGTGAGGATTCTGGTGAAGCGTGATGAGCTTACCCTTGAGGGTATCAAGCAATTTCATGTCAATGTTGAGAAGGAAGAATGGAAGCTTGAGACACTTTGTGATCTCTATGAGACCTTAGCAACCACCCAAAGTGTCATTTTCGTGAACACCGGGCATAAGGTGGATTGGCTCACTGACAAGATGCCTAGTCGTGACCATACAGTGTCTTCTACCCATGGAGATATGGATCAAAATTCAAGGGACATTATCATGCGGGAATTCCGATCTGGATCCTCTTGTGTGCTTATCACCACCGATCTCTTGGCTCATGGAATAGATGTTCAGCAAGTATCTCTAGTGATCAATTATGATCTCCCAACACAACCAGAGAACTACCTTCATCGGATTGGTCGCAGTGGAAGATTTGGGAGAAAAGGTTGTTGCCATCAACTTTGTGACCATGGATGATGAGAGGATGCTATTTGACATCCAGAAGTTTTATAATGTTGTAATTGAGGAGCTTCCATCAAATGTTGCTGATCTAATTTGATGCAGTTTCAGATTCTTGGTAAATGGCTCCATGGAAATGACAAAGTTTTGAAGGTGGAATTTCTGAGCTCCCATCACATTTAAGAAACCTGATTTTCAAATTTAAGAAACCTGATGTTCTAGTTTTGTCCTAAATCATGTTGGTTTATCTATGTATTTTTTTTCTTCTCATCTCCAGTGTCTGTATGTGAAGAGAATATCATGTAAAGTTGGAACGTGATTACTTTAGATCATTGGACTTGCCTTTTGGTAAGTTTATTTATTTATGCCCCTTGTCTTTCTATTTCAATGCCATTTGTTTAAGATATTGGGTGGACTATTTCTTGGTCATGCATTCAGGAACTTTTGTGGAGCGTGGTCCCTGATGCAGCTCACCACTATCAGTAGGGCAAGATGCGGATCATAGCTTTTCCAAAGCATAAGAAAAAGATGCTGCTGCTACATCTTTCTTCAACTTTAATTTCCCCCACAAAAAAGATGAAATGAAATAAAGGTGTGGACCATTTTACAATTAGTAATTACAAAATTAAATAAAGCATTTTTAGGACCCCATATGCATACTTGTTACACATAAACTTATCATGTCAACCTTTCAACGACCAACTTTAAAAAAATGTATTTAGTTTAGTTCTTGGACTGCTTCAAAAGGTATGAGTTGGATTAGTGAGCTGGTTTTGGTTCTTGAAACCAAGCAAGAATGGTAAAATTAACACAGGTTGGCTTTTGGGTTCATCATTGTTGCTTATGGAACCGAAAAATAGGTTCTGTTTCAGGGCATGACTGGTCAATGCAAATGTATTGTACCAAGAACGAGGAGAATATAAATAATTACACTAGGCATTGGACAGCATGATTCCCCCGTTAAACACGCCAAAATTTGAAAAAAGTAGCAGATGCAACCCTTAAATTAATCCAAAGTATTAAGTATTTTATCACCTCCATAGCTTTTTTAAAAAAAGAAACCATCCATCAACTAGGCCACCACCACCTCCTTTATGAATCTATCTCTGTGTAAAGAATTCAATGGAAGATTACAACAGATCAAGGTCATATGGTAATGGGATGATGGATGTGGACACCTACCATGGACCACCAAGGCCTTCAGCTTCTTATGATCTCAGGTGCTATAGTGCTGCCTATGCACAGTCCCAGATGGCTAACAACTGCGATAACTCGGGGAACAACAGGGACTACAAATCGAAGAAAGGGAAGACTGCTTCGAGCTCATCTTCTTCGAATGCATGGAGCTTTGGTGACCCTGAATTCCAGAGGAAGAAAAGGGTTGCTAGCTACAAGATGTATAGTGTGGAAGGTAAGGTCAAAGGGTCCTTGAGGAGGAGCTTTAGGTGGCTCAAAGATAAGTACACACAAGTTGTCTATGGATGGTGGTGATTCTGGCAGTTTCTCTCTTGTTCCTTGGTGCTCTTTTTTATTGTTTCTCTAGCTTGTATTCAAGGTATATGTGAAAAAAAAGGTTTCATTTTCTTTCCTAAAAAGGAAGATTTTATATAAAAGATGTCTGATGCAGTTGGCCACATCTTGACTAGCTTGATTGTAAATGCAGGAACCTGGAAATTCTTTTCTAGGTGTAATCTTATTCTATATGTTCAATAATTTATTATTCCATTAGTTTGATCTATTCACTTGGGAAGGAAGGTTTTGATTAGCATTTAGCATAGGCTTCTTGGGCATCTGCGTATTTTATTGTCTTTGGAGCAAGCATTTGATGCGTGATTGTTGTAGACAATAAACCTACTGTCAAGTTTAGGATTTTGACTGAGAAATGGGACTAGGAGAAGAAATTTGCAGTCTGCAAATGCTGTGGGATCCCATCTTTTAAACCCTGCTGTTTATAGTATTGCGAGTCTTGCATATTTCTGAATCAACTGTATGGTTTCTGCTTCAATTTTATTTTTGAATCAATTTGTAAACTCTTGCTACTAAGCAGCAATGAAGGAGTCTAACTTGATCTCCATTTCCATTTCCTAGGTATAACTGTTTGTAAGCTTTGTAGCTAGAAAATTCAGATCAGGTGCCTTGCCTTATTTTTTCCCAATGTAGTTTCTTGTCCTGCAATTGACAATCTGGAAAAGGTTCCATGAAAGTGTAAGTTCCCTGCCATCCATCATAGTTTCTTGTTTGTCTGGGACTTTAATGTGTTCTTTTAGTTGATTAAAAGTGACCCAAACTTAAGGTCATTTGTAGGTGATGCCTTATAGGTCCAATAAGTAGTGGATTTGAGGGTATCACAAAGTAGTTTGTTTAAATGGCATGTTTTCTGATCTCTCCTTGTTGGAGAGGGTAGTCAGCTTGATTTTTTTAATAACCATCGATATTTAATTTATTGATCAATTAATCTGAATCGAGCACTATAGAAATTTATTACAAAAACGATCTTCTCAAATCAATTTGTTCTGTTGAAATTATTAAAATTCAAACATTTGATCTTATTTAAAAGACCTACATTCTTAAACCAACCGGAAGTTAGTATATTCGGACTGTTCATAGTTAATAATTATATCCCATGATGGAGATTTTACCCGTTTAATACAATATTTTTATAGCACCGACGTCATATGTGTCTGCATCAAGACTTATGTTATTTCGATTCAAGATCGTCACCTTAAAAATTGGATTTCATCCGTTTGCAGGATGGCATCAATGAATCAAATATGAGAATTCTCCAAACGGAGAAATCCTGGATTTTACTGCCAAGTATTTGAGTCGCCTATGTGATTATACCTGGCTATAGTTTCTTGTAAAAATCACCGCCGCCACTTTCAGGAATTTATATTTAGCCTTAATCGTGTCTAAACTATGTTATTTTTTTCAGTTAAATGCCTAAATTATTTTTCGGCCAAATAAAGTTCTAAAGTTTTATTGCATGACTCATTTAAAGTTCTCCGTTAATTTCTACCGTTAAATGACACATGTCATCTCCTGAAAATTCTCAAAATTATATTAAAAATAAATAAAATTACTTAATTTGAAGAAATTCTCTAAGTTTAACATATTTCACAAAATAGCCCAAAATTCTAAAATCCCTAACTCCCCAAAACCTAAATTTCGATTTTGGGCTGATTTCGACGCCTATTGTCACGCCGCTGCCCACCACATTAGTCGCTGGACCGTCACGACCATTTCTCCCACCACCCCGCCGCCGAAAATCGACTGACGCCGTGCGAATCACCGAAATTGTCGAATGGTTCCTTCGAACGAATCGCAATGAACGGCGGTATAAGGGGCGACAAACGACGTGTAGGTTGTTCGGCGAGAGGAGAACGCTTCATTTTGTCGCCGACAACGCAGCCAACGCCGACGAGAATGGTCGAATTTTGCGGGTTTAGGGATTTGAGGACTATTTAGGAATATTTAAAATTTTCAAGATATATTTTTATTTTATTAATTTTATTTATTTTTAATACTATAATTTTTGAAATTTTCAAGAGATGACATGTGTCCTTTAACGGTAAAAATTAACAACGAACCTTAAATAGGTCACAAAATGAAACTTTAGGACCCTATTTGACCCGAAAAATAGTTTGGGCACCTAACTGGAAAAAAATGGCATAGTTTAGGCACATATTTCCCTATTAAGCCTTATATTTATTATACCAGTATGTCATCCGCCAATATTTTTGGCTTAATAGTCAGAAGGTGCTCAACCTATACCTTTTTTTTCTAGTTTGCTGCCTAACGTTTTTTTCGGGCCACTTTGGTGCTTAACGTTTCATTTCGTAACTCAAATTGAATTTTCCGTCAACGGCCGTTAAAATTTTTTCGTTAACCAATTATAACATGCACATGGCATGTTTTATTTATTTATTTAATTTCTGAATTACTTTAAAATTATGTATTTCTTAAAAGACCTTAAAGTTTTAATTTCTTTCAAACAAACCCTCAAATCACATCTCCCTCGCCGTCCGACATTCCCTACACCGGCGGTTCACCGTTCACCACCGAAGCGTCGGGTACTTCACCGTTCAACATCCCCACCCTCTAGCCGTTGGTTAGAAGCCCAATCAAGCTCTTTTTTCTTTATTTTTAGATGTTTGTCTACGGAGCAATTGACGATTTATTCACCGATTTTCGACGACGGGATCATGGGGCTTTTAATCGTGAGGGACTAACGAAGGCAAGGGTGGCTGGTGGTAGTTGAATCGGTAGTGGGAGAGGAGGAATTTTGGGATCTAGGGTTTGGGTTTGGAGTTCTAGAGAAATTAAAGATTTTTGGTTTTTTTTTATATAAAATTAAAGATTTTCTAATTTTTAGAAAAACAAAAATTAAAGAAAATACCAGAATATGCCACGTGTCGTGTTTTTATTGGATAACATAAATTTTTAACGTCTGTCATGAAAAAAATTCAATTTGAGTTACAGGATGAAACGTTAGACACCAAAGTGGCCCGAAAAAAACGTTAGACATAAAACTAAAAAAAATTGTATAAGTTGGACACCTTTTTGCTATTACCAATATTTTTCCCGCAACATATTTTCCGCTTACCAAGTCCTCCGACCGACACTTCTTCGTCACTATCCCAGATCTTATCAAGGACTTGCACCAACTAGTCAATCCTCCGAAGTAGGAAATACCAAAACCTTCTGAATCAATCCGCTAAGAGGGCTCAACACTCATGATAAGAATATTTGTTGAATCAGTCTGCCAAGCCTATAAACCGACAAACAAAACTATACCGCTTCCATCATATCATATCCTACAAAACATAGACTTTACAAGTTCATCAAACCTCCCTAATATGACCATGAGGGAGACCATTGTCTACCCGAAGTAAGCTGGAAACCATGCTAAGGGTCGAGTAGAAACCTATCTTCTCCCTTCTTTTTTTATTCACTTTGAGCACCATTGATCAAGACTCTATGTCCAAATCAAAAAGAGTGGACCGTTCAAACGTCGACGACGTCTACCATCTCATTATTACCATAAACAACATTTCACGATAAATTTTTCTTATTGCGTCATGTTTACAGAAACCAAGGAATAACAACGTAACTATCTAAATCCTGATAAGCTCCTAAACAGGTATAGAATCGACAAGAGTGCAGAAACATGTAGTGTTCCTCCATTTTTCACATTCCGCTTGCACTCGCTCATTGAAACCATTATTCGGTTTGTGGGGCAAAGTGTTCAGTCAATGAATTTGTATGATTAGATGAGTGGAAACAGTGAGCAATCATAGCATTTTTTGCTCCTTTTTTATTTGCTAACTGTTGGAAATCAAATTATTCCACCCCTCCCCGAACATGAGCACGCGGGAACCAGAGGAAGAGCCAAGAACCTTTGTAAAGTCACTGTATCTGCAACACATATACAGTACCCCCAAGGCAATTTGTGATTGTTCTCTATTACACCTACCATTGCCAACTCTGGAAACAACAGTGGACACACAAGACTTTAAGGTGGCCACAATTCATAAGGATTTAAAAAATTTAAGGACTAATTCATAAAAATTAATAGAATTGAAATTAAATTTGTGAAGTTTAAAAAATTTAGGTGGACACCTGCAGACCATGAGGTATGCATGGATCCGCCACTGACGGTGAACATTCTGCTTTTTGACTCGAGTGCTAAACAAGAGGCATCATTTACTGCTCTAATTCATCATTGGTTTTGAATCGAACTCTTCATTTTACTTGAAGTATCCATGTCCAATATTTACACCCTGATTGGATCCGAAAACTTATCATCTGCAACCATTTCTCTTATTTAAGCTACAACTTTCTTCGTATAAGGAAAACACATTCTAATTTGCTACTACTATTAAGGTTTAAGGATACAACAAAAACAAGAAAATGTCAAATTCTGTAGGAAAAAGGTATCATTTTGCCAACTTGAAAAAACAAATTGTTCTTCCTTTCTTTTAAAGAAAGGAATATATTTATGGAACAATCAACTCGGAAGTCAGAATGAGAGGACAATAGTGAAAATGATTATGTCTGGTTAGGAAAACAAAGCCCCAGTTCCCAGTTGAAAAAAGGTGGTAATGAAAGGACCGGTCCCCATAGTCATTTTCAGAATGAACAGTGAGAACCAAAGGGGAAGAAACTGGAGGGGGACCCATAGTCCTTGTTTGGCAGAAATAATGGTGGGGATACCTCTTCAATCACTCATGGACACTTCTGTTCAATAGTTGATAGCTTTTGGGTTATTGCAGGAAACAACTAATGAAGTGAATCATACCAGGCAGTGATGGGGCCACTCCCCCTCTATGAAGTGGCGTGACTAACCATTGACACAGGCCTGTTCTGTTCTTTTTTCCTATTTTTTGAAAACATGTGTTGTAGTAGTATAATACTACTAAAAGAAATGGTGCAGAAGATTGGATTATAAAAGATGCTTGCTGCCGAACAGGCATTTAGGATCGCCACCTTTGGTGGCTTATCCCTTGGGAAATCCATGTTGAGAGGCATTTGACTTGTTCAAGATAGGCCAAGCTTGCCAAGGTACATGTTTCTGAAAAGTTGGTGACTACCCATCGTCCCTCATATTTTGGACTATGTTTTCTTTTGCTCTCTTAAGGATTATTGCTAGCTCGTGGAAACATGATTTCAAAGCATTTTCCACTAGTTTTTGATGGCACCAATTAACGATTCTCGGCATTTGATTAGGCCCCAGAGCACAGAGGGAATGAACCCTTGGCAAAATATCCCTAAAAATCTAGAAAAGTGGCAGCATAAGCCCCTAGGAATCACTATCTCTAGAGATTAGACCTCAAGATGACCCCAAAAGCCTTGTGGTCCACCGGTTATTCTCGCAGAAAATTATGTAAAGTGGTATGGGTCAGCCCCATTCCCTACTGTAAAAAGTAAAGACGTTTTGATACTAGTTCCCCTCTCCTTGAATGCCTTACAAAGCCAAATTGGCTTCAAACTACATCACCAAGAAACACTGGGCAGTTTTTATAGTTAAACATGATTTAGTTGCTTGAGATTCTATAACTCAGCTGCTAAATACAGAACCTGTCTCCAACTCATGCACCTTATCCACACAAGCGTTTGCAAGGTGGGACCATCTCACCACACATTTTAAGATTCTGCAATAAACTTTTTTGCATTGCAAAATGTTTTTGTCTTCAATATGAAAGTTGTTGTACCAGCAACTTCATATGACTAAAGATCTATCTATAGGAGTTCAGTTGGCCATATATCAGTGAATGTCTGTAAAACAGCTAAGATGATTTTAATAGGATCAAATCCCTTTCTTAGGGTGATAAAAACTACATGGTAAACGACCGATACTCGGCCCATCCAAATAGATTGTCGTACACAACTCAATGATGACAAATCACACCAGGAATTAACAGTGGTTCATTATGCATGTAGTTACTTGGGATAATCACCAAGTTGCTCCATCTGCCAGCTTTCATGAGGAGCCACACGTTCATGGGATGGTGTATATTGCTGCCAAAATTACTATAAAGTTTTAGATAATTGTAATCCAAGGCATAATCATATCTCCTAACTGTAAAAACTTGTTGGCAAAGCAAGTTCCCTCTGATGTTACTGTACATGGAAAGCATACAGAACACAAAAAGAAAAAAGAAGATAATTGACAACAAAGCAAACACTGTCATGCCGCACTTGGAAGTATTCGCACATTCAAGTACGACCATGTATTTCTGGGAAAATTTTTAATTGCTTTAAGTGGCAACTAGCCGTTTCTATTAATGGTCTCTTGTAGTTTCTTTCTTAGTGAATTATTTTCTCAATCAGGAGTAAATAAGGCCAACTAATTAACCATATGATCCAAAAAGAATTTGGTTAAAGTTCATACCTCCATCTTCTCCAAAAGTTCTTTGGCTGTTGAAGCAGAGACAATTATATGCCTAGCACCCGGCTTGATGAAGCCCTCTTCAACACCGTTGTCAAATAAAGCAAGCAAATTATTATAGTAACCATCAACATTTAGCAAACCGACCTGCGATCAGTGTAATGCACACTGCAAGGTTAATAACCATTCACATAGCAAGCTTAATTCTTCAAGCTTGATGAATGACGCCTTACTGTTTTCTTATGTATTCCAAGTTGGGACCAAGTTATCATCTCCAGCAACTCTTCCATTGTTCCATATCCACCTAAAACATCCAATGTTAAGGTTAGAACTTTGAAGTCTTTTTCTATCATTAAATAACAAGACCCTTTCACCAAAATTTCCGCTTTTGTTCTTTAGCAATGAATTAAAAGGTCAAGGTATATTTTTTTACCAGGAAGAGCAATAAAGGCATCGGCTTCTCGGGCCATTTCAGCCTTGCGTTCATGCATGTCTAAAACAGTTCTTACTTCTCCGACTGTTTCTCCTGATATCTGTCAAATACTATCCACAATTACGCACTAATGATCACCAGTCTAATATTATCCAGGATTATGCACTAATGACCAACACTGTCCAAGATTTTCCAGCAAATTCTTTTACCAAATACAGTAAGTTGAAAAATAAAACTAGATTAAACCTTCAACTGGTGAAAGCAGGAAATCATAAAAACCTTAAACTAAAAACTTCAAAGAAAGACCAATTAAAATGATTTAAACAGGTCACTTGGACCCAGTATTCAGAAAACAATAGTTAATATAAGGTTGCAACTTGCAAGTAAAGATACCTCAAGAGGCATGAGAGCTTTTGGAATTATCCTGCATGTAAGGAACAATTATTTACTTAGTAATAAACAAATTTGCAAACAAGAAGGAAGCTGCTTGTGCTTGCAACTTGTAACAGTTTCTGCAGAGAAAAACACTGAAAATTAGGCTCTTCAAGATTTCAAAACCAGGCAAGATGCTCACTTACCCAAGAACATGACACCCTCCATCATACACAGTCTGGGATATCAAACCCATCAACCCAACACTTCCCCACCATACACCAAGTCTATCTTCCTCTTTACCTGCAAATCAACACCAAACATAAGCAAAAACACAAGTCCACAAATTAATAAAAAAGGCAAACAATTTAGACATGGTAGACTTAGATGTCAAGCTAATGAAAACTAGAGAAGACTCATTTTGTCAAACACCTCACTTGCATCAAGCACCTAATATTTCAACTCATGGATATTATTCAGATGTAGTAAAAAAGAGCAATACACAACCAGCAGAAATAAACACACTACCTTGATGGTTTACAGAATTATGACTGATATAGTAAACAGAAACAACTCCAATTCAGAACATGAAACACCAACAAAACAACTCCACCATCAAAGAATCACAAAAAAATAATAAAGAATCAGAAAAAGATACCATCTTTCTCACTAGAAACTAACACACAATTCCAAAAATCGACAAGCACCCACCTACCGTAACTTCAAGATAAGTACTACTAAATCTTTAAAGACTAAAAAGTTCATCTTTTTGAGACCAAAAACACAAACTTTTTGTTCATTTTTCAAAATGATGTGAAAGAAAACAAAGCAAACCAGTTCATTGCCCAATTCAAGAGCAGCCTCGCTGAAGATTTTTCTATGGCCAGAGTTGCTTCCACAGAAAACACATAATCTTTTGAACTTGCTTGTGGCTTTCTCTTCTTCCATTAACAATATATCTGTCTATATATCAGTGGTTTTTATTCCACTCTCAAATCATTGAGAGTAACTAAAGAAAACAAAAGGCAATAGCCTTTTCCTTTTGAGAGATAAAATTGTCCTCCTGACAATGAAAACTTTCTGAAAAAGAAATAAAAGAACCAAGCAAATATATATATATATATGCAAAAGCTAATAAGAAACACCAAAAATCACTTCTTTTGAAACCAAAGCAATCTGGGTTGATCTTGAATTGGTAAATAAAAAGAAAAAAAGATCAGATTAAAAAATGAAAGGAAATCAAGACAGAGCGTTTTATATTAGAGAAGAGACCATGAGGAAAGCCCACATGCTTCCAAGGCCTTTCTAATCCAACGTCTCTCTGTCGGCTTCAATCTCTCATTATGAGATTCATTAATATAATAATTAAATTTACTTGCTAACCAGTGTATTGTTTTCTTCTAATTAAAAAAAAACAGTGTTTGTTTTCTCAAAGTCAAAGGACAATCCAAAACAGAATTTTATTCATAAAAGCCAGAGAAAGAACTTGAAAAATAAGCTGAGAATTATGGAGTAAAGGGCTAAGTTGTTGCTTTCACTACAGAAATTTTATACAATAAGAGGATGAAAAATTAAAACATTTATATTGTGATTTTCATAGACAATTTTATTTTAATTTTTATTATAATAATTTTCCATAATTATGAAAGAGTCTTCCCTCTAAATTTGGTAAAATATTAAACAAATAAAGAGTGGCGACAAAGTTGAAAAAATTAAATATTTTCTTAGTGATTTTGACAATGATCGGAATCAAATAAAATCCCAGCTTTTAGTTTTTTATGAATCATATCCATTTTATAAGTGATATTAGAGATTTATATTTATCTATTTCAATCATTTTTTTTACTTTTCAGTTTTTAAAATATCACTTTAATTAATTTGGACCGACCCGCATCACATATAATACTATAATTGTAATTTCTTTAATATAATTATCTCCTTCAATCATAGTTTTTCAATATATGACTAATTTTGAAAGAAAAAGATTATATCACGTCGAAACCTTACTAGAAAAAAAAAACATTATAAAAATATTTTTTTACATTACATTTTATTTACAGTATTTGTTCATATTTTTATTTAACATTAGATTTTGAATGGTCCATTTTTAGGCGATGACTCATCAATTAAAGATAAAAAAATATATTAAAAATTAAAGGTGGTGAATTCCAAATTTACAAATTGAAGTTGACAAGGAAATTAACTACCATAACTGCCAACGAGTTTCAAACATCAAAACACCCCAAAAAAATGGAAACAAAAATGGAGATAAAACCAACATTTAAACTTCCAAAATTTGTCATTCTTCGAGATTAGTTTCCATTTTCTCTCCTTGCAGCAAGCATGTGGATGACTGCAACAATGGCGATGATCACTGGTTTCTGCGGGTTTCGAAGGAAACGTTCACCAATTTTATCAGCTAAGAAATCAGATATACAAACAAAACTGAAAAAACCCGAACAAACCACCATCATTACAACCCCAACAACCGCGTTCGAAACATTCGAAACCGAGCAACCGATGCTCAAAGAACTGCCTCTCCCGCCAGGGCTGAGAACATCTTGTTCCTGCAACAATTTCACGGCTAAATCCGATTCCACCAGAAAAGTAACCAGAAGCTGGAGTGTGAAGCACATCAAAAGCATTTCTTTGAAGCTTCGGGATAAGAAGAAGAGATCGAAAGACGACGATTCGATCTGGAAAAAGACGATTATATTAGGTGGGAAATGTAGAATATCAGATGACGACGATGATGCTGTTATATTCAATGACAAGCGGGATACAGTATTGGCGTATCATCCTCGGACCCTGAGTAGCCTATCCGTTTCCAGAACGGGTTTGAAGAATAAGATAGGGAAGTTTCTAGAAGGAATTCCTGCAAAGAACAAGACATTTCCTAGCAAGGGTTGATCGAACTAGCTTAATCGGTGTCCGACAGAACCTTGTAAGACTTGCGGATTACCTAAAGAAAATAATTTTGATCTATGTTTTTCGATTAGATCATGTCTTGTCACATCGTGACTTAAAGAACAAATGGGAGAAGATTCTTGACTTTTAGCTAATAATCTGTTTTTGTAGGTTGAGATTTGTGTTTGTTTCAATTTCATTACCAATGTCGATTAAAGATGAATTCATTTTCCTTACTTTGATTGGATCCAATTTTAACTTTTGTAATAAATCAACATAATGTTTTTTTATTTGGGATGTTGGGATATCTCTCTGCGTTTGAATCAACCCATTGATGTAAGCCTTAACCCTTTGACAAAGACCCAGACCACGTGACTCTCCCTCCCTTCTAAAAACAGCGCTTTTAAAATAAACAACATTCGAAATTTATAAGTGACGAAATATTAACCTCTTTTGAAACAATTTGTATATAATCCTTTAATGAATCAACTAAAAATTCTATTACATGGATCAAATATATGACTAATGAACTTATAAACATATTCTTTTACCACTCCACCCATATTATTTGTTAAATAGATTTTGATAAATATATTATTGTATTCCCTTAAAATATGTGTAATAACTGACAAAATCTAACTATTCATATATTTCTTTATTTTGAATGTGAACTTGTCCGAATCTCATCTGGATTTTATAAATAATATAAACAGAAATTATTTTTTGATAAAAAAATCCTTGGGATAAAGGGTGGGTAATTATAATTCTGAAAAAAAAAAATTATTAAATTAAGGAGGACTTTGGTTGTATAAATTGGTTTGAGTTGGATAGATCGAGATGGATTCTCCCCAAGGCTCCACATTGACTACAAATATGGGCTGCAGAGGTTTCCCATGTTCATTGTTTGCCCGTTTACGTTAAAGACCTACTAGCTGGTGCTTCTGTTGGAGATTGTTTCACGGTTAATCCACGTTAAAGAGCTAATGGAGACAGTGTTATACGCATTCTGCAGCCTTAGCTTTCATGACTTAAAAGCAGTATCGATACTGGACCACGCTTTCTCTTACTGGCAGAGGGAACAGATCTTTTTGCTGGGTCAGCTTCAGGAGGAACGGCAGTGTTATGCACTTAACCCTTGGACTTGGCTCGCACTAAACTTGCCTATCAAGTAACAAGTGAACATTGGAATAGCATAGTTTCTCATAAATATTTTTTAATCCTTTTCGATTTTGCAACTGAGATTGGAAAAACATAGTTTCTCAGAAATTGGATTACTAAATGAAGTGGATGTTCATTACTCTGCTTCATTTTTCTCATTAACTTTAAGATTTAACAGGTTACAGACACGGGAACAAATTTCCGGGAGTGGTAAGAAGTTTGTATCCACGACCTGCATATTGTGGCATAAGAGATGTACTCACAAGAATTATAAACAAAGAAAAGTTTCCTCAACCAAACAATAATTCCTTGAGCTTATTATTTTTGTTTTTCAGATTATTTATATCAGAAAACAGAATTGAGATAAATGGAGGAGACTATTGAAAGAAAAAATGCCTTATCTTGTTGCATCACAATCACAGTTAGCAATGGTTGTTTATAAGGTTCTGAAAGACAGACAGACAAAATGCCCACTTGTTGGATGGAACAAGGTGAAGGGACCATTGTCTAGTTCAGAAAATGTACACTGTGTACAGGTAAGAATAAGACATTGGAACTGAAGTAATTGCTTCAACCTTTTTAGACTCCCTGGAATGTAGGTTATTTAAGTCAAGTTGGATTCGAAAACGCCACTTCCTCCATTATTGCAGAGGTTCTCCAGCTTGCTGTGTGTAAATCCATAAGTAGGGGAAAAAAATGGGTTCCTAGATGTTGTTCCATGGTTATCCAAAAACCATTGTTTTGAGAGAAAAGAAAAGAAAAAGGTAGATATTAAATCAAATCATTAAAAAGTCAGTAACTTATCAGAACTGGCCCTGGATCATGCTGACAGGAAAAAATAAATATAATCGGTCTTTTTCTTACAATAACTAATCTCCTTAGCTGGTAGCATGCTGACAGGAATAAATAAATCTTCTTTGTTTCCTTTTCTTCCATTTTAAACATATTTCCTCCAACTGCTGGTAGCCTAAATCTTTCATAATTTTATTATTTAACCTTTTCTTTTTTGTTTAGCTTTGATTGTTCAAACTTCTTTGCCATTTTAACAAGTTTCCTCCAACTTTGCTTGGATTTGGGACTTGGCAAAATCTCTTTGGGTCATCATTATAAATTACAGAAAACTTTTTTCTGTTTCCACATCGTGTTTTTGTCTGTGGTTTGATTGTTCAAACTGCCACCAATTTGCCTTGTTTAACAAGTTGCAGAAGACTTTGCGGTTGGATTTGGGACTTGGCAATCAATAGACTTATCTTTGGGTCATCATTATAAATTACAGAAAAAGAAAAAGTTTTCTGCTGGTTGGACAGCTTGTTTTTCTCATCTGTTGGAGAGGTTGTTGATTTCATTTTTGTGTTTTTTTTTTTTTCTTTCCCATATGAACTGAAGGAGACTAACCGGATAGTTTTTTCTAAATCTAATGACCATGTTTGATAATTATGATTTTTGCAGGTTTGAGCCTGCAAGACTTTAAGATCAATGGGTCTTTCCCTTGAAAAAGATGATGGAGAGAAGGATGGTTCTCAGTCTCACATTAAAGAACCAAAGCTTGAAGCTTCCAATTTCTTCAAACATTTAACAACTTGACCAAGGGAATGTAAATTCAGTTGTTTCAAATGATAAAGCCAATGGAATCGTTATACCAGTAAAACCCACCATAATGCTCCCCAAACCAGTTATAATGTTTTCTCCAAGGCCCTAAGTGAGCTTGATGTTGCTGCAACTAAGCTACAAAAAGTCTACAGAGGTTATAGGACAAGGAGGAACCTTGCAGATTGTGCAGTTGTGGTTGAGGAGCTCTGGTTTGTCACTTTGTCTCCATATAATATGAATTTGATGTTGCTCTTTTTGGTGTTTTTGATTTTTTTTGACTAATTTGATTAGTTCTAATATTAATTCAAACATTGCAGGTGGAAGACCTTAGATTCTGCAGCATTGAGAAGGTGTTCTGTTTCATTCTATGACATTGAGAAACATGAAACAGTTGTATCAAAATGGGTACGGGCTAAAACAAGGGCTGCCAAGGTACTTTACTAAGCTTTCACCAGTTGCTAGTTTCCAAGTTTGTTTTTAAGGCTAACAAGATCATCCTTTTGAGTTTTGTAGGTTGGGAAGGGTTTGTCTAAGGACGAGAAGGCTCAAAAACTAGCCCTCCAACATTGGCTTGAAGCTGTAAGCTCATTTAATCCTTGTCGACCTAGAATTATCCCTGTTTATTTATGCTCCAGCCAGGACTGAACCCAAGATTTTATGTAAGGGTGCAAACTATTAGGAGGTTATATTAGAAATGTAGGGATGCAAATTTTAGGGGATGTGGAATTAGATTATCAATAGAAAATACAAAGAAATTATCTAAACCATAGGAGAAATTATCATGTCTAGCTATAGCGTAGGAAAACTATTGCTAAGATATGGTATCATTTGAACCTGGTTCATGTGCCTCTTTAGTTTTGATATGCATCAGTTTCTGTTCTTAAAAAAGGGAGAAATTGGCGACTTTATATGAAAAAATCAATGGTTTGGTAGGATGCATAAGTCATAGATGCCAAATTCACACTGGCAATGAAACTTATATGAGTAACCTTTCTTTTTATATTTCTGCAGATTGATCCACGACATCGTTATGGACACAATTTACACTTCTATTACGATGTGTGGTTGGCAAGCAAGAGCACTCAACCTTTCTTCTACTGGTATTGTATTTCATTAAACAATAAACAGACTTTACAGTGACATAACTGACGGTTGCTCCATTATGCCCTTATGTTTCTGATATCTGGAATTGAAGGTTGGACATTGGTGATGGCAAAGAACTGAATCTCAACAAGTGTCAAAGAACATATCTACAAAGACAATGCATCAAATATCTTGGACCAGTGAGTTTTATACTTATATTTTACTTGAAATGCGCCGATTAAGGCTAAAATGTTTCGTTCATTTCTTAAACATGTCTTATTATCTTGCTTGCAGAAAGAAAGGGAAGCATTTGAAGTGACTGTGGAAAGTGGAAAGCTTGTTTACAAGCAAACCGGGATGCTTGTTAACACCATTGAGGGTTCCAAGTGGATTTTTGTGCTTAGCACAACAAGATCCTTGTATGTTGGGAAAAAGAAGAAAGGGGTTTTTCAGCACTCGAGTTTCCTTTCGGGAGGGGCTACAACAGCTGCTGGAAGATTGGTGGCTTCTCATGGAGTTCTTGAGGTACATAATACATATAATTGAAATTCAAACACCAATAAAACCAGTTTAGTTTCTTAAATCCTTCTCTCCCTCTCCAGGCTATTTGGCCTTACAGTGGTCATTATCTCCCAACCGAAGACAATTTCAAAGAATTCATTATTTTCCTTGAAGAACACAAGGTGGATCTGACCAATGTTAAGGTAATAAAACAATCTGAAGTTGTCATTAGACTTTAACTAAGCTTCTTGAAAATTCAACAACCTAGGGAGCTGCCAAATTTGATTAATCTTGCATTCTCATTTCTTCTGCAGAGATGTGCTGTAGATGAGGACCGCACCTCAAACAAAGCTGCTGGTGATGAGTCCAAGCATGGGGTGATCAAAGATCCAGCGGCAACAGCAAAATCAACAGATTCAAATGCTGTGGAAGTTGATGATGTGCCTGCAAATGATGCATGCAAAAGAGCTGAAAATCTAGAAACCAGCATGAACACCAGTGCTTCCAAATTAGAAGCACAAACATTTCACATAGCCAAGCGTTTGTCTTGCAAGTGGACAAGTGGGATTGGTCCTCGAATCGGGTGTGTTAGAGAATACCCAAAAGAACTGCAATCCCAGGCTCTGGAACAAGTTAACCTATCTCCCAGGGTCACCCCTGGTCGCTTTGCAAACTCTGGGCCGATACCTTCACCACGACCAAGCCACAGAATTCGAGTCTCACCCAGGCTTGCTTACATGGGACTCACTAGCCCAAGGGTGTCTGTTATGGCATCAAATGATAAGTAGTTCCCTGCACAACAAGGATCATAGACAAGGACATTAGTTCATGAACAAAAAATGAAACTAAATTTGAGTTTTGGATTAGTAATACCTTAGGCAGAAAGTAACTGCAATGGTATAGTCCGGGGTAAAAACATTGGTAGTCACATTCTGTGGACTGTGATTCCCTTGCACTCAATATTTGAGACAAGTCCATTGAACCAGGTTCTTGCCTTTCATTCTGTTTGATACAATCTCATCAAACCTGCCACTCAGCTTCATGGTTCCCGGTATTCGTTTCAAAATCTGCCCGAAAGGAGAACAAGTAGACCTAGTATAATCCACAGAGAACCTAACAAGTCCATCTTAAGTTGTGTTGTCCTGTAATATGGGAGCAGCTTTGAGTGAGAGATTAGAGAAAATGTCTGGTTTAGATTAATGTTTACAACTGATTGTGTCTGTGGGGTATTTACTGTTTGCTGGAAACAAAAAGCTTGTTGGGAGTTGACTTTTAGAACTGATGCATCAAATCAAAGTATTACCAGCAGGGTGAAATGAGAAAGAGGCTAAAAACAGACCTGAAAATAGGACCGTATTGTTTAGCAAGGACTGAAAACACATCCGGTTGGTGGACCAGGCACCCATCTCAACAATATGGCCCATACCATGCCTGACTTGTTATCCATCCCCGGTACTCCAACTGTAAATTTATGTTTTCTAATTTTATTTTATTTATTAACATGAACCGTAATTGTCTTAGTCTAGACAAGACAAGACAAGAAGATTGTACCACTGACCCATTTCCATTTTAATGAACATGTCTCGTCGGTTGATAAATAATGGAATAAAAATAAAAAGGATTACCCTTCCTTCAAAACAATAATAATTGGTACCCAAAATATCAATTCCCTCGGCCCTGGCCCATTACCATTATTGCTGCAATGACCTACAACTGTCCCTGGCCCCATGCCCTCTTCATCACCTCTTTCTCCAGTATTTCCGATGGTTAATACCAGGTCCAAACATTTTTTGATTGGTCCCATCCCAGCCAATTTAGTGTTCTTATCAAAAAAATAAATAAATCTGCGTGATTTATTTTTTTAATTGCAGTTGATATTAAATTTCTAAATCAGCTAATTCAGATCGATTAATGTAGAGATTAATAAATAATTCTTTTTACACAGTTTATTTAGTTGATAATGTTAAAATTTAATGCTTTAAGATTAACTAAAAGATCTAACGTCTAATCGAATCCAACGTGTAATTAATTCCTCTTAGTCTAATTGATTTATCTAAAAATTAATAAACATTGATCTATTGTTTAAAGGTCTATCTGTTTCCTTGAAAACAACTTTAAAAAATAATTTTTCCGAAAAATGATTCACTTGTGTGAAAACTATTTTTTGTGTTTAGATTATTTTACATAAAACAATTTTCTGAAGAATATTTTGGTAAAATAAACAGAAACTTATTTTTCATAAATACAAATATCATAGTATTTATTTAGTAAACTAAAAATATAAAATAAAATATCATAATCAATATATATTTGTATAAATTTTACAATATTATTTTTCATAAATACAAAACTTGCTTGTTTATGTCACTTAATTGTTAGTTGTTTAACATTAGCACCAAACTGTTGTTCTTTGGGACTTTTATTTATGAAATTAACATAATATTTCAACCTTGTTCTTTCACCTGATCAACATCTTTTTTTTACCGTTGTTCGATTGTTGTCGTCCGTCGTTTGTGGCTAGTTCAAAAACATCCTACTTCTTTTTTTAAGTTTAACTTTCATTAAAATCTTCTCAATATCTTGATCTGATATGTTATCTCCTTCGCGTGATCAGTGCATAATCAAGATATATTTTTTTCTCTTCGATTTCGATCTCAAAAGTTTAATATTTGTTACATGTTTTCTAATCTACGTTAAGCAAACAGTTTTAAATTTTTAGTAATTAAATTTTAAAAATGTTGTTGGATTAAAAGCACATTTAAAATTGAGTGACTAAATTAAATGGTTTACTATGAAAAAGAGAGAATAATTTACCAGAAAATTAAACCAAAAAATAAAAAGAATAATTGAGGTGGTAAGGTGAAAATGGTTAAAGAAAGAGGGGTTAAGCCAAGTTCAAAGGTGACGCTGATGCTGACGCCATTCCCTTGTGCTTATCTCATCACACATGTGGTAGACACCAACAAGGCAAATTCACCCCAATATGCGTTTTATTATAGTAATTGTTTATTGCAATCATCCCGCCAATATTTATCTAACGAAATACTTCTTATTTCAGATACGTAATAATACGAAAACGCTATTTATTTAATGCATTTTTTGAAAGTATTTGTTGATTAGACATTATTTTTTTGTATATTTAATGTTAATAAAAGTTGCGGTCAGTCAACAATGTTTTTTAATAACGTGTTTTAGTTCTACATGTGTAAAATAAGATATTTTATTAAATGATTTTTAAAAGAAGTATTTTAATAAATAATTAACATAGAAGGTCTATTGGGGTGAAATTGCCCACCAACAATCTCATATTTATTTATTCATTTTTTTCACCATCGACGGTGCTCCTTGCCCTTCCCATGGGACCCGTTCTGTACAGCTTACTGTCATATTCATGATGGTGGGACCCAGTCCCCAATCCCAACATGCGGATATTCCACGTGGCATTTAATAATTTTGGTATAGGTTTGAGATTTTTTTTTTTTTGAAAGATGGTATAGCTTTCAGACCCAAAGGAGTTAGGGACCCCCCACGTTTTGTGTGTATCTATCTCTTATCTCTTTCCTCCCCACCTGAAGGAGAGTGAAACATAGCTACCACGTGTCGTGCTGGGAACGTTACGATGACGTGGAGATTGTAACTTTGTTTCCGATGATTTATGTCAGTCCAGTGGAGTCCATTTCCCCAATCAGTGTTCGCCCACGTCAGCTCGCCTTTCTTCCTTTTGCGTTGGACAGCTTTCCATTTTAGCAGTTGCAGCGGTACTCATTCTTAATATTATTTTTTTGAAAGTCTAATTCTTAATATTACTGTAGATAGTAATAAATAAAATACTAAATAATTAAATTTAAATATAAAAAGGAAAATACATAGAGGGCGGGGACTAGGGAGGACGTATGAGCTATGGGTTATACATTACACGGTCTCAATATGGGTTCCACGAGGCATTGAAAGTAGGGGCGTACATTATTTGGTTTTAATATAATTAGCTGATCGAATAGAATTTTTTTCGATTAATTCAGCCAGTTAATTTTAGGTAGGTTCGGTTAACTTTTAATTTTTTTGAAAAATCAATTATCGGTTAATTCGGTTCGAAACCGGTTAATTAACCGAAATTAATATATATTGAATATTATATATATTACATATATTTATTTTTGGTCATTAAACTTTTAAAAATTATAAAATGATCGTTAAATTTTTTGATATATTATAAAATGTTCATTAAACTTTTATCAAATTAGTATAAAATGAAAGTTCAGTTACTAAAAAGGTCATTTTACCATAATTTAGTGACCAATTGTGTAATTTACCCAAAATTTTACAACAAATTTCGGTTAATTCAAAAACCGACCGAATTAACCGAAATAATTTCGGTTTGGTTAATTCAGTTAAAGCTAATTCGGTTTGATTAACGGTTAAAGTTCTAAAAATTTCGGTTAATTCGGTTATGGTTAATTCAGTTCGGCCACCGATCGAATTAACCAAATATACACCCCTAATTGAAGGTGACGTAACGGGGGTAGGGATCGGTCAGTTACTACGATCACCAATTATCCCATGTGACTGCTACGGCAAATACTCAGTGTAAGCACCCAAATCCCTCCGGTGCTCACTTTTTTATTCGTTCATTCATATTTTGAAAATTTGTTTTTCTTGTTTTGAAAACGCCCGCCCAATTTTGAAATTAAAAATGTGGAGTCGCCACCAATCATTTTAAAGATGGTAGACCAGACACCAAAATAAAACCAGAGATACAAAAATTAGAGTCCGGGAGTCGGTTACGGATGGAGAAGGATTAACATCACACGCCGCCCAAAATTGGTACCTAGTCGATTATTTAATGTCTTGGTATTGAAAATTGCAAATTCGATTAAAATTTAAAATACGATTCTTAAATACCAAAAATATCGAGAGAACTGCATCCCTTTACGCCCGGGACACGGCTTTTCGCTTTCTTGAAAAATTTTGAAAAAATATCACATCCCTTTACGCCTGATATATGATTTATTGAGATTTTAAAAAAATATTGATTTAAAAATCCAAAATAATTTCTTTAGAAATATTCTTTTGATGATTTAAAGAAACGACATGTATGATACAAGATTATGAGATAATAAAATATATATACATTTAAGAATATAATACTTAAGATAAAATTTATTTGATATTTATATTTACCAAAAAAACATGCCTACATATGTAGTTAGTAATCAATACGTGCGTATGTATATATATATATATATATAGATTTGCAAAACTAAATTTTATTATTTTTTCTATTAAGTAAAATGCTATATATATACATAAAACGTTATATTTTAATATTATATAAAAATTTACAACAAGATCATACGTAAAAAAGGGAAATGATTTATAAGTAAATACATATATGTATCCATAGATCTTACATATGGTATTAAAATAAAATAAAATACTTTATATAATATTATAATATATTACATACATATAAGGATAATCATAATAATAATAATAAAATATATGAACCATAATAAAAAAGCACTAGTGATTAAAATGCATGATGTGATAATCTATATGGCATAAATAAAAATAACATAGACTAAAATGAAACAGAATTAAAACATAAAGAAATAAACATAAATAAAAAAATCACATGTTGGAAATTAAAGACTAAAATGTAGTGACTAGATTGAAATAAAATGAAAATTAAAAGCCACAACAAAAAAACGGTATTAAACACGCATTAAAACATGAGGACCGAAAACAAAAGTATCCCTTAAGAAGAAATGAGAACGGGTTTAAACTCTAGGGACTAGAAGAGTAATTGGACCGTTCAGATCCTCCCCTGTAACCGGGTCACACGCGGTTTGATTCGGGCTTGATTCGGATAATGAGTTTTCTAGTTTGGTTAGTGGGCTTAAGGCCCGGGTGAAATGGGTCATTACACCCAGTATTTCCGAACTACCGTATAATTTTGACGCACGGTGTTGCCTCTCCGCACTCACTCGTTTGCCTCCGCACGTGTAATCCACGCCTTCCAATCGTTTATTGTTTTCTCTGCCACTTAATTTATAATTCTCACGCGACTCAAATATAGAATTAATTTAAACTTTAAGAAAATCTAAATAATGGAAATGACATGTTATATATGTCATGGTTACAATCATTAAGAAAAAATATGTTTTAAATAACATGTTCTACTTTCTGTCGTCGAAGAATAGCCATACGGCAATCAAACACCAAAAGGGTAAGCAAAATCTGTTAAAGTCTTATCGAAAGGATCCACTTGTAATATTTACAACATTATTGATACTGTTTTCATATTCAGAAATATCCAACCCACGCCGTCACATCCCTTTCTAATATTTCCTTCTCAATAATTCCAATGTCATACGTACCCACATGCACATGATCACACAAAACAAACACACCCAAATTTGCTTATAAAATTTTATTAAACATTAGTAGAATATCACCCATCATTTTATTCGAATGAAAATTGAAATAAAATTTTAATAATTGATTTATTTGTTTAAATTATTATTTTTTTATTTGGAATACTTTTTAAATAGAACCTATGTAACATAGTACTTTATGATGTAAGCAACCATAACTCAAACAAAGTCCTTTCTCCTTCTCTCTGTTATATATGTATCGTTTAAGTCACTTATCCCATTAGTTTTTTTTTCTTTTCCCGTTGACATTACTATAATCATACAAAGGCTCACTTGATTTTTGTTTTGGCGATGCAAAGGTTAAGAAGCTGGTCAAGTGACGTTGCTCACCTTGATCTAAGTCCACTACCACCATCGCCTTCTTCCTCAAACAACGCCCCCATGAGCACCACCACCGCCATCACCGGCGGGGGCTTTTCCATAGACGAGGAGGAGTCAACGGAGGCACGAATCAGGAGGTTGATATCGGAGAACCCCGTGATCATCTTTAGTCGGTCCTCTTGTTGCATGTGCCATGTGATGAAGAAGCTCTTGGCCACCATTGGGGTTCATCCGACCGTCATTGAACTCGATGACCATGAGATTGCTTCCCTCCCTATACCGCCTCCTCACGGTGGTCTCTCCACTTGGAATCCTGCTCCGGCCGTGTTCATCGGCGGAACGTGCGTCGGCGGACTTGAATCCCTGGTGGCTCTCCACCTTAGTGGACACCTCGTCCCAAAGCTCGTGGAGGTTGGAGCTCTCTGGGTATGATATACATAAATTAATAGCATTAAGTAAAGAAACATATAATCAAGCTGCCATTTTTATGCTTTTTAAATCTGGGTTTTCCTTGTCATCCTCATCACTGTAACTAAGTTGTAACTTCTTTGTAAGTTGATGAACATAAAATTAGGCAGTCCAATTCCAAGGAAAAAACAATTTCCGGTTTTCTGGTCAAAGAAAGCAGTGGAGATAGTATTTAGGGAATTGTCATAATTAAATCAAGTGAATGGAATTGTATTGTATTGTGTGAAAATTCTTATTTGCCTGTTTTTCTTTGATGAATTTGACGAGTGGGAGTTACGGAGGGATGGGCATTTCACTCAGACTCAACGGGTTCTAACCCGATCGGGTCAAATTTTTTTTTGAAAAAAATTATGTTCGGGTCGGTTGAGTTTTTACTAAGTGTTGTGTCGGAACAGTTTCGGGTTGAAGGTGAAAAAAATCGATTATTTATAATTTAGTCCATAAAATTATATTATTTTTTACAATTAAATCTCCTATTATTTTACAATTAGGTCCATAAAATTAATTTTTTTCTATAAGTCAGGTCGGGGTCAATTTTAGGGTATTTATTTTTTAATCAGTTCGATTTGATTTTAATGTTAGGTCGAGTTCGGGTGGGCCAAAAAATCGTGATCATCCCTAGTTATGGTATTCGAGGGCAACTCGGTTTGATCTGAGTTAGTACAGTGAGTGAGCAATGAGTGGAATGGGACCCATTAAAGTGAGAGGTCCATTTGCCAATTATTGAGCAATCAGAGCCGTTGAAATTTGTTCCGCGTTGCGGAAAAGAATGGTTAATAACGTGATCTGGGTTTAATTTTGGGTTAGTGATGCTTTTTACTGACAATGACGAGCTCCAATCAAAGAGGGGTATTGTCGCATAATTTGACAAAATTCTTCCATTTTATAAAGAAAAAGGAAAAAAAATCCTGGGAATTCTTACACGTCTCTTTTCTGTCCGATCCCCTCTGTGGATTTCAGTCCACAATTTGTGGTTCAATCTCTTTCATTGTGATTCCTTCAACAATTCTTCTTAATTGGTTTGGAAAAAAAGAACTTTGTTTTTTTTACTGGGTTCAACTTTCAAGCTGTACGTAGAGATAGTTGCCTGGAAATTGTATAAAGTACTGCTTTCAACTTAAATGTAGATCTTCGATGAAGTTTTTAATGGCTATTTAAAAAAGGGTTTTGATGATCCCAATAACACTTTGCAAATGAGATGTGAAACAACCCAGAATTCCAGATTCTTAAATAAGTACATTGATTTAATGAAAAGGTTGTGAGTTTTAGTATGTTTGAAGGCAAAGACAAGGCCCCAAGTTGGCACCAAGCTATCAGACAACATTCCAAGATATGTCACAACTTTCAGTTCAATCACCTTATCATTTCATTTCATTACAAATATTTGAATCAAACATTCGATCATCTGTGTTGATATGAATTAAAAACTAAAAAACATCCACTTCAGGTCAAATGGTTATTAATTTTCCTTTGGGTTTGATAAAGACAGCACCAACCCAGAAATCACAACCACAACTGGTAACTGGTAAGGTCACTTTTGGATCCTGATATTTAAACACTTGAAATTTACAAAAAATGGTTACCAATGGCATAAAGGGACCCCATCTAGAATCTTTACAGCCTAACGTAAGAAGAATCTCCTTCTGATTCTCTCTGTGGGATGAAACAGGGAAGCTAATAGTTTCTTTCTTTTCTTTTGTGTATATTTTAATGGAAGTAATGAGAGATGGGCCCACTGAAAGTTCCTTAATGGTAGGGTTTTAGGTTAAAAACTTGAGTCTCTTTTGTTTTCTTTTGCCCTTTCTTTTATGGGGGTGAAATCATGGTTTTGCTTTGCCTTTCTTTTATGGCTTTCCCACTTGTATTCATATGTGTTTCTTTATTGTCCAATATATTTTATTTTATTTTCTTACCTAATCTGTCCCAATACTTTGGTTTAGACCCACTGTTTATGGCTCACAATCTTCTCCAGTTAAGACCTCCCCGGATCATACTTTGACCAATAGCCATATGCCACCTCTTCAGCCCCTTCATTGTTGCTTCTGGGAAGCAAAAGGAGATAAACACAGCTGAATTATTCTACTGTTGAAGTACTAATCTTTTGACTTATTTCCATTTCCCACAAACCAAACAATGTACCTGTTATTCATCAGATCAGATGGGTGTTTACAATCAAACTCAACTCATATTTTGCACTAAATTTTCTGGACTCTGCAAATTTTCTGCTGTTTTACCTGTTTCCTTTTCTTTACCATTTGTATTACTTTTCTGGGATTAACATGTTCACAGGAAGTGTTTTTTTTTTCAGTGAGAAAACAAGTAAATTGATGGGGTTTTGGCTCAGGATATCCAGTAGAATATACCAGACACTGGAACATGGATGTTGATAAGAAAGGAACCACTGCACAGCACCCATTTTATCCCCCTTCCCCAAGGACAAATCTCTAAAGAAAATCACAACAAATTTGACAATGACCTCGACCACATGATTATGCAACAACTTTTGCTCTTTTATTTGTCAACGAGAATCAAGGTGTGTGTGAATCGCCAAATGCTTTGGCAACAAAATGTTTGGTAAATGGATGTCATGAAGTTACATACAATCGCATTGCGTGATTCAACTTCGGCTGAACTTTTTCAATGCCTTCATGTTGTAATCCTGAATCTAGTTCTATTCTAATCCTTTCGTTCAAAAGAAAGCTATCAAACAATTGCTTCCAACTACAATTTCCCCCAATCCATGAACTTCTTGACCTCGTCGTACAGAACCAATATGGCCGCAGCACCAGTACTCCTAACAACATTAGATAGTGCTCCACGGTAAAATGAAGCCACCCCCTCTGTCCTATAAATCGTCCTCCAGCAGTCCAGTGTGCTATGGTACAGTGGTTTTTCCAAGCCAGATTGCATCATCATCCGCCTCCTAAATGTATCTAGCGGGTACGACAACAATCCAGCAGACGTTGTCACAGCCTGAGCTACTACCCAACGTTTCCATAATGCCAACTCACTTTCAGATTTCTCGGACAAAATTTCCTTCATTGTATCAAAACCTCCAAAATATAGACCCCGATGAACAATCATCCCATGTAGAGAGGCAGAAAGACCACTGTAAATTCCCCGAATTCCATCCTTTTGGTGTATTGTACTCAAGAAATGATAAATACCTCGGAATTGACGAACATCAGTTCTCCCAATGTCTGCAGCAAGGCGTGTGTGAGCAATGTCAAGGGGGTAGATTAAGATCAATGTTGTGCAGCCAGCTGCAGCTCCGGCGACAAAGTTCGCAGATGCTCCAGAGAATACATGACTATCTTGAAAACAGCCATTTCTTAATATGTTCTTGTACAGATCCTGTATAAAGAGAGGCAAAGTAATTAAAATGATAACAGGTGATGCAGTAAGTTTGAGCACTTTTTCTTTTCTAGCACAGGTTTTAAAGGCAGTTTTTTTTTAATTTTTAATTTACATAGACAAACTTATTAGGCCCAGAGCTGCTTAAAGTAGTTAACTATGTACCATTTCATACTTCCCCAAGCATATCCCCTTCGAGACTTCCAAGATTGTTCACAGTCAAGTAAATCTTCATATGAATTCAAATCTGCTGTTAGAAACTTGTGTCAATAGCATTTGTTAAGTGATACTATGAACATCTTACTTATGGGAATTGGCAAAATATGCTGGGCAAATCATCTCACCTGTTCCTAATGCTCTTCCAGGAAGTAACACTAGTTATTTCTTAAAAGTTGTCAGTCACCACTTAGGGCCATACATTCAATAGTTCACTTATCTTTTCTGTCCCTATTATTCCAACATCATGATTATCTTCGATACCAGGCTTGGTTAATGCACCTAGAAGGGATTTTTTATATAAAATAAAAAACACTATAAAACAAAGGAAAAAGAAACAGGCAAACAGTGCATGTGCATGGACGTGTATATTTAGGGTGGGAAAATTCAGTTTATGTTTTAATTTGATTGCAACTTTTACACTATTCCTACAACCTCAATGAATAACACTATGACCAGTTCTTTTAACAGCATCTACAAGAAAAAAAAATAAAGTTCCATTTAAAATATCTACAATTTACAGCTAAGAGCTAACATGTACATCTTACTAGGTGGAATAAGAATATTAATGAAAAAAAGGGTGATTTTAAAGTTAAAAAGGCTTTATTTTTTCAGACTACATTACGAACTCAGTCACATCACATGCTTCCATTATATGCTCCTATATAGTATGAAAAGCCAAAACATTGAATCATGACATATTATATTAGCAGTAGCTGATAGCCTGATATTAAGCAACAAGGTTCACTCTGCTAAACTAGACTTGCTGGTTAATGCCCTCATCATCAGCCATGACCCTGAATAGATATCCTCTATAGCCTATTAGCCACAGCTATGAAGGCATATTATATCTGACATGATTTTTCCTAATACACTGCAGAGCCATCGAAATAATACACTATCCATTTTCTGCTAAATTCCAGAGATTTACAATACATAAAAGGGTGCTAGAAGCTTCAAATAGTTCTTCACCATGCATAAACTCAGGTGATATTAGAACTCACGTAAGAATCCTAGCATGATAAACTATGTATTTTCCTATTTGCCATTAAATAGAGTTGACTATATGGATATGTTGCATCCTTGTATCAATTCAGGAATACATCCTTTGCTAACTCATTTAGGTTTGATTTTATGGTTTCCACCCCTGTTCTCTTTAGTCTTCATCTGTTTCTCCTTACAGACAAGTTATATTCTCAATCAAATCACATATTCTTATTTAATATTTGTATTTCTCCTACTTACATGGCACCTTAGATGAGATAGCCTGTACTCAATACTCAATAGGTACGTATCATATATCTTCTTGAATTCCAAATTTTATCTTCCATTATATATAGAGACATCTAGAATAACATTTTCACCTCAGTGACTTGCATTCTTTTTTTTGGGCATATATTGAAACCTAAAGCCCAACACTGAAACTAATACAACATTTCCAGTTTGACTGCTGTACTGTAACATTTTCCTTTAAATTTATCAGAATTCTATAATCAGATAAGATTTTGTATGAATTTCCCTGTTCCATTCATCCTACCTGGATCCAACGAGTGACCTCTCTATCAGTTCACATTCGCCAAGATAAAATTCACCTATCAGTATTTCTTCTATACCTGATCCTCTATTCCAAACGGAGCCTCTAACAGGTTTGCATTCTAACTACTCTATTTTGATCGATTAAAGCCAAACATCCTTGCATGCCACAACCAAAAAGGAGAACGAAAAGCCTCATCGTCAAGGAAAGTTGTTGATCATCTGAACAATAGCAAAAAGCACCAATGGCAGTTGAGATAAGGTCAAGTAATAGGATGAGACAATCAAAGGTCCTCCGTCGGAGTAAAATGACTACCAAGATTTGACTTGCAGATAAAAGAAGTTTGGATGTTATAGATTAGCATGTTTCACATACTCTAGAGAGACTTGATAAAATTAACTTAAATGAGGACATTTTACAACAACAATGAAACAGGAGAAAAAATACCACGGCACATTGGATTTTGGTCCCTTCTATAATGAGTAGGCTAAATGGCATTCAGCTTGGAGATTTGGATATTATTACAGGAGATAAATTTCTTAAGTTCTCAATTCAAACAATGAAAAGATTGACTAGGGAATTATAGCAGTAATTGCACAAATAGCAAAGCACCGGAGAAATTACAGTTGCAACTAGCAAATCAGCTTAATAAAGAATCTCCTATAAAATTCAATAGAAACTGTCTCTGTATATGACCACATCAATTGCATACAAACACATCAAATCACATAAAGAGCACAAATATGTATCTGAAACTCCCAAGTTATAAGAAATAGCATCGTCATTATCTCCAAGAAACATTCTACCATCCACTTCACGTGCATATATATAATCTTCCTTAAAAGCACCTTACTTTATATAATCTTCCTTAAAAGCACCTTACTTTAACAACCCATCTCCAACATAATATCTTGCAAGACTAAAACGACCATGGCAACCCATTCATTCGCTCTAAATACTAAAAGAAAAAAAATCATTTGAATTCACACCAAAAACCTAGAGGGGAAAATAAAAGGAAAAATGACAAATTTATTACCTTGAGGGAGAAATTAAGAGCAACGGAAGGGTAATATCTGAGAACACTACTCCCATTGCCTCTCCATAAAGAAAGAGTGCCTTCTTCTCTAACCGTCCGGAAGATACAATCAAACATTCCTTTGAATTTCCTTTTCCGACCAGCTACGAACGCCAAATTGCTCTCTTGGGTTTGAAGCAACAGCTTTGCCCTCTCAATCGGTGCCACGATCGTGTGCACCACACCACCCATCACCGCTCCCGCCAACAGATCGCGGTGGAAGCTAGCCAGCCATTTGTACGTCCCTGAAGACGATTTTAACCATACCCTGTCTTCTAATTCGTCATCTTCTTTGCTCATAACTTCAAAGACCTAAACTTGTTTTCCCTCTAAAACAAGAACCCTTTTTCTTCTAATCGGTAGAAAAGTAGGGAAAGTAATTGTGGAATAAAAAGATTGAAGCTTCGCGTATCAATGGGATCATATTAAATGCTCTGGTTTTTCATACAACCTGAATTGTTTACGCTCTTTCTTTTTTCCAGGCTAGCAATCTTCGGAGGGTTTCATTTGTTTCAGCTTTGTGAATGTGGTTTCCTCTTGTACCAAAAGAGAAATGAACTAAATTTTCCATACGGGGTTTTTTGCCCAACATATAGTTTGATCAGAGGGAAATTTTAGTATTTGTCAATCTATTGTTCTCCCTTTATTGTACGATAAGGTTAAATTCTTCTGTTAGTCCTCGTACTATATTTCAGTTATGAAGTTAGCATTTGTATTTTAATTTTATCTTTTTTAATCATGTATTGGCCCAACAATAGTTGCTTAATTTAAGTTAAATTATATTATTACTTCTTGTATTATACCCAAGTTTTAGATTTAATTCTTCTGTTACTTCTTGTATTTTGATTTGAGACATTTTCAAAATTTGAAAAATACAAATATTAAAATTAATCAAATTAAAATATAGAGACTAAATTTATAACTTATGTATAATACAAAGACTAATAAATAAATTTGAACTTACGATAAAATTAAAAAAACAGACTTTGATTTTTTTTGGGTTTTGATTCTTTTAACCTATAAACCTGGGCATTTTATAGGTAAACCCAAATTTGATACGGCAATAACAAATTCAAGACTATTACACTGTTTTTTTCCTTCAACTTTAAACCCTGAACCATATCCCTAACCAGCCATTAGAATGCTTATGGACCCCTTTTTTTAATAACACACGTGCACTGTGTAGACACGGACGGACACTAATGAAAGTCGGTGGAGTTTTGGCCTCCTAAAGTTTGACGACTTCATATTTAATCTATTAGAAAATTTAATTTAGTTCTTTCAAAAAATTTAAAAATTATTATTATATTTTAAAAATATTAAATAATTTTAATTAAATTTTCTCTAAAAATATTTTAAATTTCTGATAAGTTTTAATACAAAAAAGTTTAATTAAATTCATACATTTTTATGAAAATTCTAAATTAAACCCTTTAAAACTGTTAAAATATTAAATCTAAGCTTTCAATTTTAAAAAAAAAAATCAAATAGAGCCCTCAAACTATATTATCAAGATCTACCATTGTGTGCTGATAAATTACTCAAACTAAAATGATTTAGGGATAACAACGCTTCATTTTCTACTGAGATCACATGATGAATTTTTTTAATGAAAAAACAAAATAAATTTATAGTAATATAAATAGATAGATAAATCTCCAAAACATGCTTTATTATTTTCTTTCTTCTAATATATCAAATATTATTGGACGAGTGGGTCGACATATTCTCATTCCAGACATAATTACTAAACCTGTTAATTATCTATTCCAAAAAAACCCTGTTAATTACTAACTACTGGTATTTTGTCATAGTTAATTGTATTCCATCATAATACAGATTCTAAAACAACATAGGTGTCTTGTTTTTTGAGTTTGAAGTGCAGTGCCGGTCGATGTCAACCACCATAGTCGTTGAACCGGAACAAGATTGCTTCATCCAGGCTCCACCTATGCATTGTATATCAACAATCATTTCATGCTGTAAACTAAAGAAGAAAAAATTAATTATTTAAATTATTTTAAATGTATTTGATATTCGTATCAAAATAATTAGTACAACACTCTCCACGATAACAAAATATCAAATACTTCTGTAATTATTTCTTATTCAATATATTAAAATAATTTTCATAATAATAAATTCAACATTTTTTTCCATCGCCTAACTATTTGGTAAATCTTCAGCGCTGAACGGTCCAACAGGATCAAGTTTGGGTTTGGGCCAAACATTAAAAAGTCATTAACTAACGGATCAGGTTAGTTATGGAAACAGCGCAACCTCGTCCTAACTCCTTCCTTCAGTCCTCCTTCAGTCTCAAATCTACATTCAATCAGTGCGATTTCAACGCCCACCTTCATGACTTCAGGTAAGCTGTTCATCAATGTTCGTCTTTTGGGAGATTAGGGTTTAGGGTTCATTTGTTTTATTATTCCATTCTGAGACATGTAATTTCTTCAAACAGTTGAAGAGCAGAGAATTTTAATCCGAAACAGCCATGGGGAGAACCTTGTCGGAATTTTGCATGAAACAGGTTCTAAGGACCTTGTTATCGTTTGCCACGGTTTTCAATCAAAAAAGGTGAGTAAAATTCTTAGATTACAATCAAATCAGGAATTGTGAGCTAAACTAAAGAACAATTCACCAAAATAAATCCGGGTTTTCATTTGCAGGAACGAATACCCATGGTGACTCTTGCCACTGCTTTGGGAAGAGATGGAACCAGTGCTTTCCGCTTTGATTTTGCTGGAAATGGGTAAGATGATAAAACAACATATTTTGAAATTCCCAAGTTATATCTACAAGTTGCATGTTCTTCATACAAACAATGGTTATTTGTGCTGTTGGCTTCCAGGGAAAGTGAAGGTTCCTTTATGTATGGTAACTACCGCAGAGAAGCTGAGGATTTACGAGCTGTTGTCCAACATTTTCGTGACAAGGAGCGTCTAATAACTGCAATTGTCGGCCACAGCAAAGGTTTGTTCAATGTACAATTGTGATATGAATCTATTAATCAACCTTTATCTTGCATGAAAATTTTCTGTCAAGTTGTTGAATCTAGGTAGTTTGTTAATGCTGAAAAAAGTAAGGCAATTTGCAGATGATGACTTTTGTTGCTTTTCAATCTGATGTTTTGATTCAATCATCAAATCTTTTTAAGTTGTATAAAATTCTGAAAAGGGTTCTTGCAGGGGGAAATGTGGTGCTTCTCTATGCTTCAAAGTACAATGATGTATCCATTGTCATCAATATTTCCGGTCGGTTTCATCTCAAGAAAGGCATGGAAGGTCGATTGGGTAAAGATTTCTTACAAAGAATCAAGCAAAATGGGTATATTGATGTTAGGAATAGAAAAGGTAGATACTGTCTTCTGCTTCATTTCCCCAATGTTTTTATGTGAAGCTCTGGTGTCAGTTGTCACCCTGCAAGTACCAATTCTGTGATAAACTAGTTAACTTTTTCTCTGGAAACAAAGCATTTGTTCATTAATTTGCAGGGCAGTTTGAATATCGTGTAACTCAAGAAAGTCTGATCGACCGGTTAACCACCGATACTCGTGCAGCATGTCTTTTGATTGATCAAAATTGCAGGTCAGAAAAAAGGCTACCATTGATTGCTTTTCTAATGTTCATGATACAACTGAACAAATTGTAATGTTCTGGAATTATTAATTTGCATTCTCACTGAAGATGTGATTACTGGTATAGATTTGTCGCTTGTGTTTTAAGTTTTAACCATGATTGCCATCATTTTCAGGGTGATGACAATTCATGGATCAATGGATAAAATTGTACCAGCCAAAGATGCCCTGGAATTTGCCAGGTTTATTCAAAATCATAAGCTGCATATAATTGAAGGAGCTGATCATGAGTATACCCGGCACCAAGCTGAGTTAGCTGCAGTTGTGCTTGACTTCATAAAGGCAGTTCGTGAAGACAAAAGCATGCCCAAACATTTACAATCGTGTGAAAGAGGGGCAAATTTCATCAAATCTCGAATCTGATAAATTGTCAAGTAACAGAGATGTTCAATGTTCCTCTGATAGAGGAAAAGTGCAACTCTTTGTGCATTTAACCTTATAGCATTTCTGCATTCAATAAATTTAACCTGAGTTTAGACTCACTTAAATTATTATCCTACTTTAGACTAATTATCAGTAGGTGAATGAAAAAAACTTGTCTATGTAATGTATCACCTGCAACAAACAGATGACTTGGAAAAAATTTGTAAAATAATACATGATAATATCGAGAAGAACATAGTGAATGTGTCCATTGTCGATGCCATCAGTTCATGTATTACCGAAGAATAAACAAGAAGCAAGAGGTTAACAATATGTAAACTCAGTCGCTTCAGATTACTATTAGCAGCGGCTTACAGTGAATACCTGTAAGTTTTGGACATATTACAGTAATTTTCCAGCCTATCAAGCTATAATAAGCAAATAAATACAGAACAGGCTCACAGTGTAAACTAGTTCCTGCACCAATATGTAACGAATCAAGAACGCGAGCAATATTAATCTCTCATGTTCGATCGATTTATAACCCAAGTCTATATTTCGATGGCATGTTGACAGACCATGCTTTGACATGAAAAGTCAAAAGGGCTGCAGCACCATCTACGAAGGGCGTAAAGATACAACAAGATAAACAAGAACTTCCTCTCATTGTTGACCACCTAATTAGCTGGCACTGTATGTGGCTTCACCCCAATTTTTTTCCAAGAAACGCTGGGCATAATCTGTTTTGTGTTGACACGATCCTTGAACTCGATAGCAAAGTTGAGCAATGAGTCAAGAAGAGAATCTGAGAGGAGATGTGGTTCGAGTCCAAGCTCAATGAGTTTAGTATGCTTCGCGTTGTAATAATGTTCCTCTGCCTCAACTCTTGGGTTGGGCACAGATATGGTTTGCACATCAAGTCCAAGCTTCTTTCCTGCTTTTGTTACAAGGGCAGCCAGTTCATTGACGGAAAACTGCTCCGTGAATTGATTGAAGACCCGAAATTCACCAGGTTTTGCTGGATTTGCAATGGCAAGTTCCACACATTGAACTGTGTCTCTTATGTCAAGGTAACCCCTAGTCTGAATTTATAAATAAAACATGAGAGAAAGGGTTATATATGAAAGCAGGAAAATCGCCATCGTCTAATTATAGCTAAACATGACTATATCTAGAAATTTCAAGCTTTATTAAACACAAACGCACACACCCATGTCTCATGTCTCTGCCAAATGTATGATTGTATGTTGCATTGCATAAAGATACAAGAGTAACAAAGTAAACATTAGGTTCATGAAAACCAATTCAGTTATTAGTGGATTGTAGTTCCTTAAGTTATTTATTAAAACCAAATAATAAACGTAATGTGCAAGCCATCAATGCTTTAGTAGAGATTTGAAAGAGGAAACTCACCTGGCCTCCTTTCCCGTAAACTGTAAGAGGATGACCAACAGCAGCCTGAACACAAAAACCGGTTCAATGCAGTTCCAAATACTCCATCATAATCAAGCCTGTTACACAGCTGTTCATGCATTGAAGTCTCATCAGTCTTTACCCCATAAACCACTCCTTGATTCAGATCAGTGGCTCTGATCCCCCAAGCCTTGCAAGTGAAGGCTATATTATTTGAATCGTGAACCTTACTGAGATGATAAAAGGAGCTCGCTTGCTTCGGATAAGGCAAAGTATCAGTCCTTCCATTGTGAGTAATTGTGATATAGCCCTCTTCAATATCTATGTTTGGAGTTCCATACTCTCCCATTGTCCCAAGCTTCACAAGATGGCACTGTTCTCTGAATTCCTTTATTGCAAAAAGAACATTAAGCGTTCCAATGACATTATTCTTCTGAGTGAACACAGCTCTTGATCGATCGATCATCGAATATGGGGCAAACCGCTGCTCTCCGAAATGGACAACAGCATCAGGTTCAAATGAGTTGAAGGTTTCAGATAAGAACTCAAAGTCACAAATATCACCAATGTAAAGTTCAATTGTCTTTCCAGTGATAGCTTTCCAACAACGGAGTCGGTTATGGATGGAGGAAATGGGAGTTAAGGAGTCGAGACCAAGCTGGTGGTCCATGAGCCGCCGGACAAGGCTATCCACAATTGCGACTTCGTAACCTTTGTTGGACAAGTGAAGGGCTGTAGCCCAACCACAGTAGCCATCCCCACCAATAACCATGACCCGCTGAGACTTCGAAGAACCACTCGGGGATCCATCAGAACCAGACCTGGGATTAGCTGAAACTTCTTTGCTTACAGGGGCAGCAGTTGCAAGAACCACACAACTCTTTCTTGCTCTATCTCCTTTCAAAACAAGCCTTTTGAAGGGTGACTTGGAAGTCTTAATGGTAAACGAGTTAGGAAGTGCGGCTCGAACCTGGTTCAGAGGTTGACCACAAGGTCTGTTGCTAGAGGAGATCTTTACTGAGAACGAAGTTGAAAGCAAATGTGCCATTTTACTGTTTTATTCTAACCAACAATATGCAAATGCACCTGCCAAATACCAATATATGGTCCAAAATTAGTTCTAAAACCAAGAGAAATATGCTTCAGGCTAAAAGGCAATCTACTTCAATCCTGTATTATTGAAAATTTTCTACCGTCCAATAAAAAAACAATTTAAGTAGTTAAAATCGAAATTCTAGCAACCACCATAGCTACAAGCTCATACAAAAAATCTGAGTTCAACACTATTTCCTCCGTGCATAGTTGGATCATTCAAGTAAACCCACTTGAAAAATCATCAATCTTAAAGACCCAACAGTTTAAAAGTAGTTAACTTTCTCATTTAAGAACAACTCCTCATTTCAAAGCACCCAATAATAAAATATAAAGAACCAATAAAAACGAAAGAAAAAGTATTTACCTTGGAAGAAGTAAAGCTTAGAAACGAAATCAAGAAGAAGAACTGTTAGTAACTTTTTCAAACCGGACATTTATGAGTTAGGGGTTGTTTCGGGTTTACCGAATTAACCGACAAAAGAGGGATTATTGCTTTTTATATTCCATTTTTGGTCACGAATCAAATCAGAAAAAATAATTATAACTTTATAAAATTAGCACAAAATAACCATTAAATTTATTAATTTTTAAAAATAATCATTAAAAAATTTTAATATTTATCAATAATTTATAACGGCAATGAATCAAAACCCATTTTTTTTTAATAATTGATAGTTTTGGTTGTTTATAACTTTTTGAAAAAATTATTTTAACGAGGGAGATTATGATTATGGATATTATTTTCAAGTTTTATCTTTTAAGAAGATTAAAACTATATCTAACCGCTTTTTTTAGTTCGATTAAAAATACTAATTAAAGCTAAAATTATCATTGATAGAGGCCTTTTCAGTTTTTGAGATGTTCGACCACAGCCTCTTGTTTTTTTTTGTTTAATCGCAGCGATATTAATTTTTATATTGATTGTTGGCTACAAAAAAAAACATTTTATTTATTTTTACAATTTTAGTATTCTTAGAAACGAAGTCAAGAAGAAGAGGTTAGTAGAGAGTTGAAACTGGACATGAGATGAAAGGAGGGGCTTCTGTTTCGGGTTTAAGCGACAAAAGAGGGACTTTTGCTTCTTTATATTCCATTTTCCGAGACGAATCAAAGCAGACAGGTATCGCATATTCTTATCTACTGTACTGAAACTATTCAGAAGTGTTGAGCGATTTTTCTTTTTTGTTCTCGGGTCCAAAAACAAAGCCCTATCCAACCATCTATGGGCTTCTGAATCAAAACCCATTTTTTCGTATGATAGTTTTGGATTGGATTGATTGGATATTCCTTTTTGAAGGTTCAAGGAGGGAGATTATGATTATGGATATTCTTTTCAAGTTTTGTCTTTTAAGAAATTAAAACTGTATCTGCCACTTGCTATAGTGTTAATTACTAATTACAGCTAAAATTCAAATTACACTGATTAAGCAAAGAGACATTAGCATATGAAGGATTAAAAAAAGTAAAGTATGGATTTTGTTATCACCTCCATTCGTTTCCATCACACTCGTAAAGGCAAAGCAAAAAGCCAAAAAATCCAGACATAAAGCCGATTACTTTTTCCTTTATCATGCCATAATCATTGCACAACTACAAACCTCCTTTAACATTGTAGGAAGGAAGATAAACACTGAAAAGTTAGATCCTTTCTTTGGTTGCTGGTTTCTTGCTTCAATGGCAGAGTCAAGGAGATATATTTCCCAATCAGAGCTCGAAAGCCACAAAAAAACAGGAGATCTATGGATTTCCATACAAGAAAAAGGTCTATAATGTCACTGAATGGAGTCAACACCACCCTGGAGGAGCATTTCCTTTGCTGAATCTGGCTGGCCAAGATGCCACTGATGCCTTTGTAGCCTACCATCCAGGCTTAGCTTGGCAATATCTCGACAAGTTCTTTACTGGCTACTATCTCAAAGACTACTCTGTCTCGGAGGTTTCCAAAGATTTCAGAAAACTTGCTGCTGAGTTTTCAAAAATGGGTCTTTTTGAAAAGAAAAAACATGGGACGGGCATTTTGCTTTGCATCATAGCATTGCTGTTTTGGACCAGTGTTTTTGGTGTTTTATGTTGTGAAAGCACTGTGGTGCATCTCTGTTCCGGTTTGTTAATGGGATTCTCATGGATGCAAAGTGGGTGGATTGGACATGATTCTGGACATTACCAAGTTATGTCCAACAGAAAATTCAACAGAGTTGCTCAGATCCTTACTGGGAATTGCCTTGCAGGGATCAGTATTGGTGGGTGGAAATGGAACCACAATGCTCATCACATTGCTTGTAACAGTCTAGATTTCGATCCAGACCTTCAACACATGCCATTCTTCGAGGTATCTTCGAAGCTTTTTCATTCACTAACATCTTGTTTCTACGAAAGAAAGATGAACTTTGATTCTGTTTCTAGATTCTTGATTAGTTACCAGCATTGGACATTTTATCCTGTAATGTGTTTTGCTAGGATCAATCTATTTGCACAATCTTTCATATTTTTGTTATCTAAGAGGAAGGTGTCCAATAGGGGTCAAGAGATTTTGGGGATCCTTGTTTATTGGACTTGGTTTCCCCTACTTGTTTCTTGTTTGCCTAATTGGGGTGAGAGATTGATGTTTGTGGTTGCCAGTTTTGCTGTAACTGGAATCCAACATGTTCAGTTCTGTTTAAACCATTTCTCATCAAATGTTTATGTCGGACAACCTAGCAGAAACAATTGGTTCGAGAAGCAAACCAATGGGTCACTTGATATACTGTGTTCATCTTGGATGGACTGGTTCCATGGTGGTTTGCAGTTCCAGATCAAGCACCATTTATTCCCAAGGTTGCCAAGGTGCCATCTCCGGAAAATTTCCCCATTTGTTAAGGAGCTGTGCAAGAAACACAACTTACAATACAATACTGCATCATTCTGGAAGGCTAATGCGATGACGATCAGGGCTCTTGGATCAGCAGCCTTGCAGGCAAGGGATGTCAGTAACTCAGTTCCAAGGAACTTAGTATGGGAAGCAGTTAACACTCATTGTTGAGATGGAAAATGTGAAATTCTCAAGTTGATCATCTTTGTTATTGCTTGGTGCAGCTAGGGCATTAGTTGGATGTAAAATATTGCATTTAATTTAGTGGTTTACTTTTGATGGTATAACTATATTGTTTTGAGGCCATGGTCCTCTCTCTATGATACTTTGAGAATCTCCCATTGATTGGATTTCTTGATACACTTATCTCTTGAGAATGCTGTTGCTTTTGAGAATCGTTTGCCTGTATCTACCTCAATAGCGGAAGCTAATTTGTGTGAGGCAGATTCAGGCAAACTATTTGGCCAACCAGGTTCAGGAGTAATGCCTTCATTGTACAAAATCTAGCCCCAATCTGACCTGTCCCATGGCCTATGCCATTTTCCAGTGTTCTACTTAAGATTTTAGTTACTCAAAAACAAAACAGCTAATAGTAGAATTTAAACCATGGTTAAATTCCACCGACAAATGCTTATTGGAACTGAAAAACATAGGATTATGGGAACTCAAATGAAACACAAAGTCAGCGCCATTGATTTCAGCATCCTTTTCACAGGCATTGGGGGTGGATTCTTTAGCCACGTTCTAAAATCATTAAAGAAAATCATCAATTTTAACACCCTAATAAAGTAATAATATATCTGATTGAACTGCTCACCACCCACTATCAAAGCATAATCGTTTACTAATAAAACAAAGCAAAAGTTAAACCCTTTATCTTGCTCGACGCCGCTTCACGCTTTCACCGTCTCCCTCTTCTCAAAGAGTCAAAACCATATTACTTTAGGGTTAACCACTCAACTTTAAAAAATTATGTTTCAGTCATCGGACTAGTCGTTTCGTATCAATTTGATTTTATAATTATCCTCGACGTTTTCAAACTTTTTAATATAATCCCTTAAAAACACATTTTTTACGTGTTCAATAATAACAAATTCCTTGTAGCAAATCTCTAATTTTCTAACCTTATTTTCCTTTAAACTAAAAACAACTTTTGAAACTTGACTTGTAATATGAAATACAAACACATTTCTTTTCTTAATGTTTGTTTCCAAAACTTACAAAATATCCGGCACTATACAAAGAGCTCAACCCTGTATAGTTTATTAAGAATGGAACTCAATCCTTCTCTACAATCATTAAAATTTAGATATTTCATTCCAATTTTCCCCTAAAGAACGAGAATACGACTTCTGTAATAAATCAGCAGTGAAAGGAAGATGATTACAGCAAAACTACAACAATGGTGGAAAATCAAATTTCTATATCCACTGTTCCAAGGTGTTTTAACATTAACGCATTCATCAAATAAAATGAAAATCCAAAATCTCTTAAAAACACCAGAGCAGCATATAGCACTATTTTCAACATCTTCATCTTCGGACTCTTTTTTCCCCCTAAATCTAATGACAACGAATTCCCCTTCTCGCAATTTCTTTAACAAACCCAAAAGAAAAGTTATTGAAAAAATCAAAAGCATTGAAAAGAATACATTTAAATAAAACAATTGGGATTTGAGACCTGTTTCCTAAAAAGTCCATTTCCAGATCTTGATTCGGAGATCAACCTTGCACTTGGCCACGACGACATTAGCCACCGACGGCGATTTGCCTTTTGGAACAACCCCTTTAACCCCATCGCACGAAACCCTGATCCAGACTTTCTTGCTCTTCAATCCACCCATTTTCACCGTCACTTTCGTATCCATCTCGACCTTCAACGAGATCCCTTTTTTATTCTTCATATCCGGTCTCAGACTATTGACCGTCTCCGCATCTAGATCACTCGATGTCGTCACCACAACTCCCTTGAAAGTCGTCTCGTTTTTGCTGTCACTGACGAAAGCTGGTAATGTCCCGTTGCCAATAAAAACATCGCTGTTGCTCGAAACGCATGAAACGACGAAAGGATCGTAAGAGAAGGAAAGGTGTGAGTTTGGGTTTTTGGAGGAAATGGTTAGGTTGAAAAGGGTTGAGAGATGGGAGGAGGAGGAGTCGGCGGTGGTCGTTAAGTTCAAGCGGTGGATACGGAGGGAAGCCAGGGTAAATGAAGGCCGATGAGGACGGTAAAGTACGTAAAAGACGGAACCGGCTATGGCAACTAAAAGCGCGAGGATTAGGATTAGGAGGATGGTCCAGAAACAGCAGCAACAACAATAGTTCCGCCGTGGACGGTGGCGGCGATGGTAGGGATGTGGACGATATGGTGGGCGAGAAGTCGGGTTATAGAGGTGGGATTTTGTGGTGCCACCGTTGGTTGTACCGTTTATACTGGCTGGAGCTCCACCATTGGCGGCCGGTGTCGCGGCGGTGGGTTTGGATGAAGGGAAGACTTTGTCCGACATTACGAGGAAAACACAGACACAAAAGAATCGAAGATTTTTCAAAGTGTGAAATTGAGGAGAAGAATCGAAGAGAAAGAAATATACTCTCCACCAAGAGTCCACTTCAGATTTAGATTTAGAACGAAGGCATACGAATTCGAATATATAAAAATTATATAAATATTCAAAATTATTAGATCCAGCTGAGCCAGATATATTTACACGTCTGTTAGCTTTTTTTGAGGTGGACGATGGGGTAAAATAAATTATCAGAAAAATTTAGGCTCACATTTTTATTGGATAAAATAATTATTTAATTTGTCGAATTATTACGTTTGATTATTTGACGTTACAAAATAATGTAGTAATAATTTGATTAATTTAATGATTAGTATGTAATAATTTAATAAAATTTAATAATCATTTTATAATGATTTAATAATTATTTTATAATTTTTAAAAGAATAATGATCGAAACTATATTTTTTATAGTTTAATGAATAATTACTTTACCTTTTTTTTTATTTTGTAGTTGGAGATTTTAGATCCAACGGTATAAAAGAGTTTGATCAGATGGTTAACTAACTTGCACTAGCTGTCTCCAGGCATTTTTAGGGAAAGTGAATTTTCCTAAATTACGACGAAATAGATAAATTTGGAAAGAAAGAAATAAATCAATTTATTATGTAGGAAATGATCAATTAAGGAATATTGGTTTGGACCACCTAAGCATTCTTTAATTTCGTTTTTAAATAGAATTTGTATTTATTTAAAATAAAAATAATGATTCGAGCCTCATTAAAAAAATCTTAAACTTAAATGAGAAAAATAGTGCATCAAAACCATGCTATAGAATATACAATATCGATTAGAGCAAATAGCTCGATCTAACACGTTTATCCCAATATATCACAATAACAAAAAAAAAATCAGCTAATTCAACTCGATACGATAAAAATCATCCACACGCATTAATCATAATTTTGTTTTTCGAATAAAACGCGAACTGTGCATCTCCGATGATTTCTCCCATCACATTCCTAAGACGTAAAGCAAGAACCTTTGCTAGTAGCTTGTATATACTTCCCACCAGACTTATAGGCCGAAAGTCCTCGATGAATATTGGTGGTTGAGGACAATGAACGAATGATTGAAAGACCAATATTTAATTGGTATGTTAAGGCAATAATCAAATATTGACAAAAAGAAGTTGTTGGATTAACATGATAAGATGTTCCTTAATCAAACTTTTAAATATTATAAAAAAACATTAATATTTTAATTCTATTATAAAGCGACCATTGAATAGTTGATTGCCGTTAAAAAATAATATGACAGTTAAGAAAGTTTATATAGTAACAAATTCAATCTTTTGTATTTACACATCTAATTAATTTAATCATAATTCATTTTTTAATAAATTTAATCTACGTTATTTACATATTTTATAAATTTGATCCTATTTTTAATTAAAATTATTTTTATCTTTAAATGATGTTGTCGTTTAAGCCCAAGTAATGGACTTAGTTTGGTGGTTATGCTCAATTCTTTAACTCTATTTACTCAGGTTTGAATCTCTATTTTTCTTATTTTCATTCATTCATTTTTCTCCAATCACATATGTCATATATATTAATTTATATTATTTAAGACCAAGTAATGGCTTTGGCCCAGTGGTTGACACGATAATAAGAGTTAAATTTATTAAAATATCAAATTGTAATTAAATTGATTGATTGTGCAAATATAAGGAATTAAATGTGTTATTATATAAATTTTGTAACTGTCGTGTCATCCCCTTAACGACCCAGTTATCTTTTTGTAACATAATCAAAACTTTAATGATCATTTTGTAATATTTAAAAATTGAATGACCAAAATGAACATTTTATTCTAATTCAATGATTATTTGTGAACTTTACCCAAACAATAATTACTATGAATTATTTCAAAAAAAATTAACAGTTACACGGTATTATCTGTTCATACTTATTTTTAACCCTTAGACAATAACTTTTTAAACAATGCGATTTGAACCCGAATATTATATGATGAAAATAATCCACTTTTTCAACGAGAGCACTCGTTAAGTTCATTTCAAATCATTTTTAACTCCAATAATTATAGAATATTTGACGATCCGCTAATTAATTTTAATAAAAACAGGTCAAGGGCAACCATACTTATGATTATGATCATATATTTGAATATGATAATGTATAATCATAAAGGATTTGTTTTAATTTAATTACTGTTTTGTACATACTCCCCGGAAGAGATAAGGTTACATTTGTTAAGGACTTTGGATTCTTTACCCGATATGATAATATTTTGAATTATGGTGCGAGATAAATATTAAAATTACATATAAATTTCATTAAATATTTAATAATATATGAATTTGATTTTATGAAATTATATAATGAAATTTTGATTTATTTTGCTTTCTATAAATTGTTAAAGTTGTTTTCGTTCTAACCTCGTTGTATATACATAAATAATTATATTTCTCAATATGAAATATTTGAATTTATTTATTTTTAAATATTATAATTGAATCATATTAAATTTTGATTTATTTAACCAGAATTCATGTGCAATTATAATATTTAACTCTAAATTTAGTATGATTTTATTTAAATTATTATTTATAATAAAAGCTTTTTAATTTAAAATTAAAAATTAATTTAAAATAGTAAATTTTATTTTTAATCAAACTAGTCTAATTTAACCTTAAACGAACAACTTCTTGCCAATCGATATATGCACAAATCTAAAAAGAAATTACAAATGATTATTGAAAAGAAGCATACAATATCAAATATTAGGTCGCGGATGGGGTATTGAGTTCCTAAAGTAAAGTAATATATTTGATTATTGATATTGTGAATGACGTTATTTTTTTTAACTACGGGAATGACGCAAATTGAGTTGGTATTTGGGAAGATTATTCACGTAATATATTTTTGTAATATTTTAAATAATTAATCGATTAATAAATCAGATATCAGTGATAATATACAAAAATATATATAAATTTATTATTTAATGTCCGGAAAAATTCATATACTCAAATACAATTATGAAACTGTCATGTGTCTCGATTATTCTTCCATTTCTTTTAAACGTGGATTAAGATCACATGGCGTGATAGTTTAAATTTTTTGTTTGTGTAGCTTGTGAATAATATGTCGGCTAAATTTTATTAGAAATCAAAATAGAGAAACAACACAAAAGAAATAAAATTATAGCAGAAAAAATAAAAACACAATAAATATAAATTGGAAAAAAAAACTAGAAAACAAAACATTACACCGGCAAAAACACATCCAGTGGACTGTAATAAAGATGAAACACTGGAGAAATAGAAGCATTGAGCAAAACTTTTTGTCTCAATCCACCTACACGCTTCTGAATTGAAGTAGGAGTGATGAGTAAAACTAACAATCTTTGAGGTTACTTCGTAAAACAGATCTGACTGCACCGACAAACGAACTACAAAAAGGGATCAAATTACTGAAGACCACCGGTAATCCTCAAATTAGAGCCGAACAGCGTGAAAAAGTATTTACGAACGCATATCTACCACAACGATAGACGATAACATGCCACAAGGCAGATGAAAAAATGTGCCACAAGGCAGACAAAAACTAAAAAAATTAAAATATAAAAGAAAATAATAACTTAATATAAAAAATAAGAGAAAAGAACTATCAGCAGTAGCGATCAGTATTAAAACTGACGCCATCACCGATGGATCAAGAACAAAAAAAAGTTGGACTAAAATTTTAAAGAAAGAAAGAAACTAAAAAAAAAACCAAGATACATTTAAACTCTAAAAGATTATATATTACAAAATTCTACGTACATGTTTAAGATAATATTATGTAATTCCAGCTACTTCACTTTATTTTAAGCTCAAAAAAAGTCGTAAAACCAAACTATTTTCATCAAATCAATTTGAATTCAAATATTTTCGACCTTATATTAAAAAAATATTTTTGACCTTCAATTTTCTTATAATTTAAATCAAGTTCAATTTAAAAAAAAATCCAATATAATTATATATATTGATCATATCCGAGCTTTTTTTTAGTTTGAATCTTTGAATTCATATTCGATTTAAAATTTTACTAATGTTACGTGTGAAAATATTAAATTAAGGATTGGATTTTGATTTTATTTATTATGCAAATGATAATAAGTATTGGGTTTGGGTGTGATATTAAATTATATTATATTTTAAGACAAAAAAATTTATCTTTAAGCATTGAAAATGATATTATTAAAAAATACATTTATAAATTTCAAAACATTCATCTTCACGAATCATTAAACTGGGCTTTATTTTGGTGCAAAATATAGTGTGCACATGCATGTGAATCATGTTCACGTGGGCAGTGTTGTCCTTTGACATAGGCAGGAAGGGTGCTCGTCTAGCACATTTTTTTAATATTTGATATTATTAGTCAATTTTTTTAATATTTATTATTAAAAATTTACTGTTAAAATTTAAGTTTCTTAACACTTATTATGATGACTCAATTTTGTTCAACATTTACTATTAGGGTATACTCTAAAAATTTAAATATTTTTAAATATTTGTTATTAGAAAATTAATTTTTTCAATACTTATTATAGGGGCTTGTTTTTTTTCCAATATTTGTTATTAAAAACATACTCTTAATTTTTTTCTTCAAAATTTGTTATTAGATAGCCATTTTTTTAATACTTACAATTAGAGCCTAATTTCCCTCGATATTTATTATTATGAGCATATTCTTAAAATTTAAAATTTTAATATTTGTTATTAGGTATTCAATTTTTCTAATACTTGTTATTATGGGTATATTTTTTTCAATATTTGTTATTAGGAACATGCTCTTAATTTTTTTTTTCAATATTTGTTAGACTCTTTTTTTCTTCTAATACTTATTATAAGAAACTATTTTTAAATTTTATTTTTTAATATTTGTTATTAGATGTCTAATTTTTAAATTTACCCTTGTTACTAAAATTTCAGGAACGACTATGTGGGTATAGTAATATATACCTAGGTATATGGGCATGCACCGCTCGATAAATTTGTCTAAAGACCGATTTGCATGTGAAGAACATAAGTATGTTTGTCATCTAAACACGCTACTCCTCATGTGCCACAAATTTCCCTTTTTCATGTTTATTTCCCATTGTCATTTTCAGCTATAGTTTGTTCAACAAAATTAATCATACGCACATTCATTACGAGTTTGACATTACAAGATGAAATTACTGAGTTAGATTGTATATTATCAATTTATTAAGGTATAATAGATGTAATAGTTCAATTTTTGAATAAATTAATTTGAAATTAAATGACGTAAAATTATGAGAAATATCAAGACATGACATAAAAATAATAAATAATAAAACATGTAACGACACCACAAAACCATATTAATGTAGTAAAATTTACATATATGAGTTATTTATTTAACCGGTTGGTTAAACTGTTTATCTTTGTTCTTTTATATTTTCTTATGTCATGGGTTCTAAACTCACTAGAAATATCTCATTTCCCTCCACTTTAAGTAAAATTAAAAATGTAATTAGAATTTTTTTAAAAAAACAAACTACATAAAAAATTATTTGCTGAAATCTAACATAACAACACATATAAACTAGAGAAAAAGTTTGATACACAGTCTGTGTAAATTAAAGTTTACACGTGTTTTTCAAGTTTAAGGGTTAGGAGTTTAGTTTAGGGTTTAAAGTTTAAGGGTTTAGGTCGTAGGTTTAAAATTTAAGGTTTAGGGTTAGAGTTTAGGATTTAGGATTTAGGGTTTTAGATTTTATATTTTATAAAAGGATTGTGTAAATTTTTTAATACGGGCTGTGTATCAAAATAAAACCCTATAAGCTAAGGCACATATGAAATTAAAATATTATAATAATTTAAACACAGAAGATAATGTCTTAGATTTAAAATGTCATTTTTTCTAACAATAAAATAAAATGTCTTTTTAAAAAAAATTATTATTACGTATTTCATTAAAAAAATTAAACTTAATCGTAAGAAAATAGTACACATAATAATAATAATAATAATAATAATAATAATAATAATAATAATAATAATAATAATAATAAAAACCAAAATACAGGACGACCAAGACAAAACTTGCCAAAACAAAGGCAAACACCTAACCCAAACAAAAACTGATAAAAAGCAAACCAACTCCTCACACAGCAACCACCCCGCATCATAGCGTAGCACCGATAAAACTTCATTGGGCGGGGATAAAAATCGATGACAGAGATGATTATCCCTCCGTACAATATGAGTCATACCATCCGCGATTTGGTTCTCTTTCCGCGGAACATGTACGATCATAACCTCCCATTGACGGTCAACCACCTCCACAATATATGGATCAAAGACGACATTCCACGAGAGCACCTCGCCCGCTCAACTGCCCGGATAGCCTCGAGACAATCTGTTTCCAAAACAAGCCGAGAAGCACCGACCGACCATGCACAAAGTAAGCCTTCATACATACCCCACAACTCCGCATCCAAAATTGAACACATGCCTAGCTACCTAGAGAAACCAATCACCCAACGCCCACGATCATCACGAACGACACCCCCACAAAACACCAAACTTGAACTAGGGTCTTTAGCCCCGTTGACATTCAGTTTACACCAACCCACTACGGAACCTGCCATTGAACCAAGGCTCGAGGAGCAACCTGCAAAACCGCGCCTGCTCCCGATTCTCCCAGCAGCCTCCTTGAGGGCGCTCAACATTTGCGTCGCATTCTTCGCCACCGGCTCAAACTCCATTGAAACTGGGTCAAATATGCCTTTTTGAATTGCATTTGCTTATTTTTAAATCTAATTGTTAATCAATTAGAGAAGGATAAGAGAAAGATGGAGAATGTCTTTGGAGAACAAAATTTTTCTATTTTGGATGTCTTAATATATATTCTAACCCTAAAAGTTTAAATCATACCCTCTAAATTTAAATTATAAATTTTAAAGTCCAATTTTAAAACCCTAAATTTTTAATATTAAAACATACAAAAAAATACCTAAAAAGATTTTAAAAAAATCTATTCGTCTTTAGAAGGACATATTTGATGAGGGGAGGAAATCAATAAATTGGATGGCACAAGAATTACGGTAAAAATATTATTACTTAAGTTTATTAATAGGGATTTAAGCGGTTGGATTATTAAAATTTTTAAATTTGTTTAGTAAAATTAATTATTTTAAATGACTAAAATAAAAACGCTTAATTTTTTTTTATTAAAAAACGCTTATTTGTCCTAATAATCGACAAAACTGAATAAATTTGTCCCGGTAGATAAGAGAAATAAATGTCGACATAGGCGAAGTTATTTGTTACCATAATGTCGTAACTTCGTATACTGCACGCCCTCTCTTTCAATTGTCACTTACGGTTTCGTCAAACAATGTCGACACTCTCCCCTTATTCCCCTCTCATTTCTCTGCATCTTCCGAACCCTGTTTTCTCATGCATGCATATGTCGCGCCATATAATATTACCATCTCTCCTCTTGTTTTTCTTCTTCTTCTCATCACGTGAAACTTGAAAGAGATTCGCAATCTTTATATAATCCCAAGATTCTTACTTCGTCTTCTTCTCTTTCGTTTGTCCATTGTTTATTTCTGTACTGAAGACCACCACCTTTATTGATTCAGATATTCCATTTCCCCATGTTCTTCATTGAGGTTGGCATCGTCGAATTCCAACCCCTCGTTTTTTGTTGTTTCGATCTTTTTTTCTTGGTATTTATTGGGTTTTCTTTTTTTATTTCTTGTTTTGTCAGGATATATGGCCAATGCTTTGCCTTGATTGTTCTGGATCAAAGGCCAGGTTTTCCTCAGGTAATTTTCAATTATTTTTTTTGTTTGTTCCCTCATTTTTCTGGGATTTTAGTGATTGATATCGACTGATTAAATAAATCAGAGAATGGATTAGGGTTATATATATATATATATGTATATGAAGGAAGGTAATGTATATTTGAATACTACTTATTTGGGGGAAAACAAAGTCCCTTTTGCAGACAATAACCGATTCAATGAGCAACACAAGATGCCAGTCATCGGAGCCGGAGAATTGTCGTGACGAGTCCGCCGCGTTGAAGTTAAAACCTATAGCTATAGCCTCAATCCTCGTCGCCGGTGTGGCGGGCGTTGCTATTCCACTCATCGGCAAGCACCGTAGGATCTTCCGCACAGATGGAAGCCTTTTTGTTGCCGCCAAGGCCTTTGCAGCCGGCGTAATTCTAGCCACTGGCTTCGTCCATATGCTGGCGGATGGTACTGAAGCTCTCACGGATCCTTTCTTGCCAGAACACCCTTGGTCAAAATTCCCATTTCCAGGCTTCTTTGCAATGATTGCTTCTTTGCTCACTTTGTTCGTGGATTTTTTGGGGACTCAGTATTATGAGAGGAAACAAGGTTTGGCTAGAGGAAGTAGGGAAGAGAAAATTCGAGTCGGGTTATTCGGGACGGATTTGGAGTATGGGATTGCACCCCTTTTGGAAGGAAAAGATTCGTCTGTTAAGATTTTGGGGGCAGAGAAAGATGGGGGCTTGCACATTGTTGGGATGCATGCACATCATCATAGGCATAGTCATCCTCATGGGCAGGATGCCTGCGAGGGACATGGTCATAGTCATGCACATGACCATGGCTCTGGAGACGAGGATGACGATAATGGAACGAGGCACGTAGTCGTTTCCCAGGTAAACGTGGACAAAACTGTTACAGTATTTCTTTTTTAGCATTTGGTGTGGTCTCATGATAGAATATGTTCATTATGCAACAAGTGTGTTCACGTTTGTTTTGGATTGTTGAAGATTTTGGAGCTTGGGATCGTATCACACTCTGTTATCATCGGTCTATCATTAGGGGTTTCCCAGAGTCCGTGCACAATACGACCTCTAATCGCAGCATTATCGTTTCATCAGTTCTTTGAAGGGTTTGCACTCGGAGGCTGCATCTCCCAAGCTCAATTCAAAACGCTATCAGCCACGGTCATGGCATGCTTTTTCGCGATAACGACCCCTATGGGAATCGGCATCGGAACTGCCATCGCTTCATCCTACAATTCTTACAGCCCGGCAGGTTTGATTACGGTAGGCGTGTTAGACTGTTTGTCGGCTGGAATTCTGGTTTACATGGCTTTGGTAGATCTAATTGCTGCTGATTTTCTGAGTAAGAGGATGAGCTGCAATTTTAGGCTTCAAATAGTATCTTACTTGATGTTGTTCCTAGGAGCTGGTATGATGGCTTCCCTTGCAATCTGGGCCTAAATTTTGGTATAGAGGCGGAAACTATTAATTCACAACTTCATTTTTTGAGCCTTTACTTTTGGGATGGATGATATGTTGTCAGGCTCCTCACAATGATTACCTGATGTGTCATGTGTAGTTCAAACTCTGCCCATCTAATTTCATTAATGGCTATGCTGCGAAGATAGGATTAATTTTTATTTATCACTATTTGAAACATTTTTTAAATTCTAAAAATATATTCATAAAGTCCAAAAATACTACTACCCATAAACTAAAACAAAAAGAATAAATTACTATACGTTATCGGTAAATAAGAAAATAATAACACATAATTATAACATCGAATATAATCGAATATTTTCTGTCTATTTCCGTCACCTCCTCCATCCTCTGTTCACCACGTCATTTCTCTAGCACTTACCATCCTACCTGGCATCACCTCTTCCCTCTGCCAACGTGTCTCCTTTTTTCGTTTCTCTCTTTATATTACGCGTTTCTCCTTTCTCTTCATTCCCTTGCAACCCTTTGACATACCATTAACAAAAACAAAATTAATGATGATGCTTGGAAGAGGAAAAGAAGACTTGAAGTCACCGGAGACTGAACTTTCCGGCGACATTTCGGGGAAGCTGGACATCTTTATGACGGAATCCGACGACGGAAGCGAGCTCTCCTACGAGGGTTTGGTGGAAGAAGAGAAAGTAGAGGAGATAATGCAAGAGCTTTACAAAGAGATTACATTAGCAACCTCTTCTTCCGACACTTCACCGCCAACAACGGTAATTTTTCCATCACCATCATCGTCTTCTTCTTCATTACTGTCTTCGCCGAAGATCAGCGAGAGCTGCGGGGCTTCAATGTCCGACTCATCGTCCACAGTGATGGCTGGCATTGAATTCGTGGGACCCACCAGTGCCACCACCACCAAGAAGATGCCCGACGTAAAGGGAGGGTCATCGGAGAAGGAGTTGTGGATAATGGGCACGGGGTTTAACCCAGGATTTGGGGTTGGGGAATATAAATGTTTGAAAGGGAGGGGAATTTATAAATAAACTAATTTTTCCCCACCCCTATATTGTTCCGTCACTGAGTTTGACGATGAATATGAAAACAGCAATGCAGTAATAGCCGGAGGGGGTAATAAAGGAGAATCAGAGAAAATGGAGGTAGCAAGAGTCCTGGGGGGTCCTTGGAACTCGAGGAATGGACCTGAACTGAAAATTAAGATAACTAAACATGAAGTTTACAATGCAGAGTGCAGGGGACAGTGTCCTTGGGGAGAGTCGTTTGTATTTACATCTACTTAAATTAAAACTAAAACTTTAATTATTTTTCTTTTTAACTTTTCTCTCATGGTAGGTTTGGTATATCTTTCTTTTGCAGAGTGGTTCGTAATGAACTTCTCAATGAAGATAAACTATGAAACAACAGAATAAACTTGATAAACGAGGAAAAAAGAATTATTTTATTCAAGAAGATACAGAAAGTAATATAAAAAGAAATACATTTGCTACAAGGATTAATCTCTCTTCATGTAGAGATAATCTGCTAATAAGCTGCTCACAACAACTCATTAACAATAATAACTCTAACAGACTAACTGCTTCCAAATTAGTTATGTTACGTATGCTCAGTTATGCCACATCAGCAGAAGGATTATACTCAGCTATGCTCAACATCCTCCCTGCTATCTCCAGCTTATGTTGCATCAGATGATAACACATGCAATCTTTTTCTGAAAGTATTAAAGTAGGATTTTGATAGAGGCTTTGTAAACCCATCTGCTACTTGATGTTCTGCCGGTATATAGTTGGGCTTTGTAAACTCATCTGCTACTTGATGTTCTGCCGGTATGTAGTTGACCTTTATGTGCTCATCTGCTATCTTTTATCTAACAAAATGAATATCCAAATCCCCATGTTTCGTTTGGGCGTGAAACAACGGATTTGTACTAAATGCAATTGCACTTGTATTGTCATTCCAGACAATCGACGCTTTCTCTTGTGTTATCCCCATATCTCCAACCTCTGCTGCAGCATCAGCTATGCTTCTATACTCAGCCTCTGTCGTGGATCGAGATATAGATTTTCATTTTCTGGAGTTCCACGAAACAAGGCTATTTCCTAGATACACACCATAGCTTGTGATAGACTTACGGTCATCAGGATATGCTCCCCAATCAGCATCAACAAACGCTGTAACCACTAAACCCCCTTTAACTGCTGTATACACCAGGCCAAAATCTAGTGTTCCATTAAGATAACGTAAGATTCTCTTAACTGCAACCCAGTGCCCCTCACACAGAGCATGCATGAATTGTGCAACCTTGTTTACACTGCAGACAATGTCTGGTCTAGTGTGACAAGCATATAATAATGACCCTACCACACTTCTATATTCACGAGGATCAATCAATATTGCTCCAGCATCTTGCATCAACTTAGACCCTACAACCATGGGTGTGGGCGTAGCTTTAGCTTGATCCATACGTGTCTTGACTAGTAACTCATGTACAAACTTTCTCTGACTCAACATAAGCTTGTTTTCACTTCTAGTCACCTCAATGCCAAGGAAGAAATAAAGTTCACCTAGATCCTTCAATGAAAATTTTGCATTGAGGGATACCACTACACGTTCAATCTCATCATTTGAAGGTCCTATACCTATGATATTATCCACATAAATCAACATGAATGTTGATATCCAATCTTTGATCTTAACAAATAATGATGCATCTGCTCGTGAGCCTACAAACCCAATATCCAGGAGATAGCTTCGAAGCTTAGCATGCTAATTTTGTGGGGCTTGCCTTAACCCATATAAGGCCTTCTGAAGTTTATACACCAACTTAGCTCCATCATGACCAACCTGCTCAAATCCTGGAGGTTGATCCATGAATACTTCCTCCCCCAAGTCTCCATTTAAAAAAGCATTGTTAACATCCACTTGCCTCAACTTCTAATTATTGTTTACAACAAGAGCAAGCACAAAATTGAGAGTTGAAGCCTTCACAACTGGACTGAAAGTATTCTGAAAATCCTAACCTGGAATTTGAGAAAAACCTCTTGCCACCAGTCTAGCCTTATGTTTAAGCACTGAGCCATCCGCCTTCTTTTTTAGTTTGAACAGCCACTTGCAACCCACAACTGTTCTTCCTTCTGGTAATGTTCTTTTGTAGCGCATCAAGTTCTGCTAGTACCGCATTCTTCTATTCAGGTACATTCAATGCCTCCTACACTGTTTTAGGCTCTATCTCATTTAAGGCAGTAGCAACAAACACTCGAGATTTGAAAATACCTCTCTTGCTTCTGGTCACCATTGCATGTGTATTAGTGGTAGGCTGCACAGACTGATGACTAATGACACTTGCTGCAACATCACTCCTTAGTGAATTCTCATGCAAGTTGGCAGGCAGCTCTGGTTCTGTAGCAGCACCAGCATTCTCATGCAAGTTGGCAGGCATCTTGAGTTCTGTAGTAGTACCAAGTATGACATCATTAGCATCATTTGGCAAAATATCTTGAGCCATCGACTCAGTTCGGTTTTTCACACTTATAAGAGAGTGTGCCTAAGACGGAAACTCGTCAATTCCTGTTGGTTCTTCAAGTATTCTAGCTGATAAAGAGGAACCCTGTTGTGAAGTTGTCCTATCCTCAGCCTCTAGATATAGAGCAGCTTGTGTATGATTAGATTCACTAGACACTCCATACACATGTTGCTCATTCAACTGTCCTGCTCTCAATAATCTTGACAATCCAGGCACACAAGGTAAAGCCCTTGACCTGCATGTACTAAGATGTCCAACATCACGTGCACTCAACCCTTTGTTTTCTGCAAAAGGAAATGAATATTCATCAAATATAACATGCCTTGATATATAAATTTTACCATCTGGACTCAAACACTGGTATCCTTTATGTTGTAAGCTGTATCCCAAGAATGTACATGGTTGTGACCCAAAATCAAGTTTATGTCTCTGAAACATCCGCAAATGAGGAAAGCACTTGCACCCGAACACCTTTATCATAGCATATTCTGGTTTCTTCCCACATAACTTCTCAAAAGGTGAAACATCTTGCAACACTCGTGTAGGCATACGATTAATCAAATAAACTGCTGTGGTAGCCGCATATGCCCAAAAATCAACAGTTAACGAGGCTTGAGCTAGCAACACTAATGTCAATTCAATAACATGTCTATGTCTACGTTTCACAGTCCCATTTTGCTCAGACGTATGTGGACACGTGATTCTATAAACAATACCATTTGTAGCCAGGAGTGTAGACAAGCTTTGAAATTCTCCTCCTCAATCGCTTTGAACTTCTTTAATAGAGGCCTCGAATTGAGTATGCACTATTTTCTAAAATAACTGAAATGCAGTGATTGCCTGGGATTTTTTTCAACAAATACATCCATGAATAACGTGTACACGTATCGACAAAAATAACATAGTATTTAAAACCACTGGACTGAATGTGAGCTAGTCCCCAAAGGTCTGTGAATACTAGTTGAAATGGTGTAGTATACACAGTTGTAGAATTTTTGAATGACAGCTTATGATTCTTCCCCATACGACAAGTCACACAATTACTAATAGGTATTTTACTCATGATGGAAGGAAACAATACATCATCATTTTTACAAATTTTTAGCAAGGTCTCATGGGCAGGGTGCCAGAGCCTTCTATGCCAAAGATCATATGTAGAACTAGAAAAACTAGCACTATTTGCTTCATATCTAGTGTCATCAATAGGTTTTATTACTTCAAATTTGTATAATCCCTCATGCTCATGCCCTTGAAAAAGCACCTCCTTGGTAACCTCATCTCGAACAAAGCATTTCTTGGCATGAAACTCGAAGAAAACTTGATTATCTCTAGCACACTTTGAAACAGACAATAGGTTTTTAGTCACAGCAGGAACATGCAATAGATTGTCAAGAATTAAAGCACGAGAGGGAGAAAGTAGAAATGATCTCCCAGATTTCCCAATATCTAAATTAACCCCATTACCAACTACCAACTTACCAGGTCCAGTGTAGTCAACAGCATGTACAACATTACTCGAATCTGGCCTGACATGATGAGTTGTTCCAGAATCCACAACCTACTGTTCTCTATTACTAGCAACCATGTTAGCTTAAGGATGAGGCATCTCACTCGTCTGACTTGTCCCAGCACAACACGTGCATCCACCATTATCATAAGTTGTGAGATTGATGTTCCCAGATTCATTTCTAGAACCAGAATTAGAAGAAGTAGTTACCCCAGAGAACGTCTGATCAAAACGAAACCAACATCTGTCCACCAAATGCCCATTCTTGCCGCAAAGTTGACACTGCAACTTAAAGCGACCATGACCACGTCCACGCTCTATACCACCAGCGCCTCCAGCTCGACCATTATATTGGGATCGATATGATCTATGAGATGTCTGACCTTGATTGCTTGTTTCAACACGGGCCACATTAGCACTTACAAGGAGACTATCAAATTGAGACTCAAAACCAGCCAATTGTGTCTCAGCATCAATCAAAATTGACATTACAGAGTCAAGAGAAAACACTTCTTTACTTGCAGTTATAACAGCCATAAAGGGATGATACTCAGGCAAACCTTTCAAGATTGTTGCCACTTGTTTAACCTGTGACACAGGACTCCCACAAGAAGCAAGATCATCACATACTTGCTTAATCTGAGTGAGATAAATCATCATAGTATCCTCACCCTTCTTGATGGATCTGAGTTTATAGTGTAAATTCATAATCGAAGTCGTGGATTTGTTGGCAAAGAATTTCAGAACTGTCTCCCATACCTTTGCTGTTGTCTCAGCTCCAACAAACTGAAGAAGAAGATTTGCACCAGTAGTGGAAAACAACCACGAGGCCAGTGCACTATCTTGCGCAATGAAATCTTCAAAATCTTCATTGGCAACTTGTTGACCATCTTCACCAGGAACCATCTCAGGAGGAGGTTTCAATACACCTGTAAGCAATTTCTCCAACTTATGACTTCGCACCGTGAGCAAGATTTGTTGTTTCCACAACAGGAAGTTGGTCTCATCGAGTACCACATTGACTCTTTTGTTGGTAAACATCTTCGTATTCTTTGCAGCAACAGTGTTAGTCAAAAAACTCTCCAGATCACCTCCGCAATCAACAACCGGCATCTCACAATCAGGCAAGAACCTTAAGAATCACAGCTCCCAGAATTTTTTGGCGACTGATACCATAATGAACTTCTCAATGAAGCTAAACTATGAAACAACAGAATGAACTTGATAAACGAGGAAAGAAAAAATCTTTTATTCAAGAAGATACGAAAAGCAATATAAAAAGAGATACATTTGCTACAAGGATTAATCTCTTTATATAGAGATAGTCGGCTAATAAACTGCTCACAACAACTCATTAACAATAACCCTAACAGACTAACTGCTTCCTAATTAGTTATGCCACGTGTGCTCAGTTATGCCACATCAGCACAAGGATTATACTCAGCTATGCTCAACAATTCGTTCATATACAGTTTGGCTTCTTTGCTTGCTTTGGGTCATTGAATTTGATGAAAGCACTTATTGCATCTTCAATATTCACCGTCCAAATAATAATACATACTTGCAGTTGCAGCAGCTACAGAAGTAATGTGTGCCAATTTTGCTGAGAGAGAGTTTCTGGTAATTCAAGTTACTGCTGGATCAACGCACCCTAACCCTAAGAATGTATATATAGACAGTGTTGAAGCTACCCCAATGCGTGGTCCTCGAATTATTGCTACACCCATAGATCCAACTAATTTCCACCAGAGAAGATGTGACCACATCACCCCAAATTACTTCAAATTAGCAGATGCAACCAAACACTTAGTAAAATATAAATGCTAAATTAATTTCTAAATGAGCAAATCTCTTTCTCTCAACATAAACAAAGTAATTTAGCCTGGTAATTTTGAAAGTGAGCAACTGAAGACAATAGACCATAACGTTCACTAAATATAAAAAAACATAGTATATATTTTAATGCTAAGTAATAGATAAAATAAAAATATAATAGATGGACTAGTAAATGTATATTTACTATCAAGTTTATATATATGGACTAGCATAAATCATATAAACAATCATAATATATATATATATATCTAAAATTTATCTAATCCCAGGCCATTTTCATGCATACAACATAGAAGTGATTCACAACACTCTACGTAGCATGTCTTTTCATCATTAAAAATTTATAAGTGAAGATTATCTCCAAAATTTATATATCACTCAAATTTTGTCTGCTCACCTTAAACCAAACATCATCGTAAACGATCTACATTGAAATGACTTGACCTGAAACCTTGTCGTCGAATGGTGTAAGGCTGTCGAGAGTCGACGATCTTCACTTGTTTATCCAAGATATCTTCAAGTTCAGACAATAAAATCCTTTTGTCTTTTCTTTCAATCTAGGCACCATTCTCCTCTACTTTGAACCTTGTTTGAATAATAAAGTTTCTTCCATTTCGATAAAAAACTATTGATTCAAGCCTGAAATATAGATTAGTTGCTCCAACCCTTTTTTTTTTTTACGTTTAGTTTTTCATCAAGATCATTTGAATCCATATCGTATTTATATACATATACATTGACCTTACTCCAACCCTTTTTGAGCAAAAGGGTATATACAGAAAACAGATTGTATTGGATCTGCAGATTCATATACGATCAACAACTAGGTTGATTATTGGGTAATATAATGACAGATTTATTGGTCTGCGTTTTTTGATCAACAACTATTGAATTGATTAACCGGGGATGGATGGTAAAAATGAAAGAAATTTATGGAAGATATTATGAAGAAAATGGATTGGATCAATTTGGGGAAAAAGGTGTGGGGACTGAAGGGGGCAGCGTCGGCCAACAGTGTCGCTAAGCCTGCACAAGCATTTGATGGCATTTTGGCGAGACTTTGAGCACACCGTTCCATTCCATGCAAATCTACAGCCCCATCTCTTCCACGCTGCAAAATCTGGCCCTTACCGCTCATATTCCTTCCAAAACCCTTACAAAACTGCATTTATCTGAGCAAATTAACCATGCATTCATCGCTACCTGTGGACATATTTGCAGAATTGATTTGGTTATGGCTTAATTTGTGTTGATATTCACTTAAATTGAAATCAACAACTAGTAATGTTATTTTAAGTTTAAATGATTTTAAGAGGTGAAAGGTTTTGCAGATAGTTTTGTCTTGTCATTACACATATACTGGTGTAGTAATCCAGACCAGACCTCCTTTTTAGCTTTGTCTTGTTTAGCTTGTTTTTGTCTGGGTGAAATGATGTCACGTGAAGGCCTCTCAAGCCTCTTCTTTAATCTATATTTAACACCATCAATTTGCTCCCTTAATTAATTACACTTCTGTATTATAAACTTGCTTCCATATCAAAAGAAAAAAAAAAAATACTCTTCTCTTGCCACAATGACACCACCACTGTATGATCTGAACTCACCACCCTCCCCTTTCCCCTTGTGGATCTAAATGAACAACAGCAGCATCTTCAGCTTTTTCTTTCACTGCACCAACATACAGCCTCTCCTTCATCTGCTGATCTCAAGGCAAGAACTTTTTTTCTTTCTGTTTTTTCTTTTGATGCATATAAACTATAGTTTTGAAGTTTATTTGCTTTGATGTTCTTGTTGTTGTGATCCTAGGCCAAGAAATCCAGCAAATGTCGGCCAATGATGATTCTTGATTATTTGCATATGTATTTTATGTGGACGTAAATGTTTGATGTCATCTTATCTATGATTATAAACAGGTCAACTATTACGTGACTGGTGATGGCGGATCAAGCGATCACCTGAACAAGTTTCAATATCCACTCATAACTCCATTAGAGTCTGCTCCGACTGCAACACAAGCACGACACCTCTTTGGAGAAGTGGCCCCCGAGGTCCCAAGGTGAAGTTTATTCACTTGCTTTACCCTGTGTAATGTAATCATCTATTATTATACATAGACGAAGTTTACTGATATTGTTGAAGGTGAAAACTTGGGCAGTCACTTTGCAATGCTTGTGGGATTCGGCAAAGGAAGGCTAGACGAGCCCTGGAAGCGGCGGCAAGTGGAGCGGCTGTGGTGGCAGATGCAACAAGTTTGAAGATTAAGGTACACGGGAAGAAATCAGGGACGGTGTACAAGAAACAGTTGAAGAGCCATAATCAGATTAAGAGGCAAAAGGAGCTTTGTTTTAAGGAATTCGGTTTAAGTTTGAGCAAGAAGTCGGGTTTGCGGCGTGTGTTTCCTCGGGATGTGGAAGATGCTGCAATCCTCCTCATGGAACTATCGTGTGGCCTTTTTCACAGTTGATTTTTATTTTACTACACAATAAATTTTGTAGCTTTTATGACAGAATGAAAGGGTGATCCTATTCCTATATATATAGACAAAACAATTACTAACATTCTAAATTACATTTTTTATTATTTGATAGCTTCTTATTTTTTTAGTGTAAAATAATATAAATAATTTAGACATCATATTAAAAGAATTAATTAAAAATACTCTAAGTTGGAGTTTTATTTTGCCTTCGACCTAGTCATCTCTTATTTTTTATAGTAAAATTTGGTGTTAGGTATACCTAATTGTTAGATTTAAGCCTTGTGCATGGAAAATAAATTTTAAAAAACGCCTAGTTTTTTTTGTTTTTATTTGTGTAAGAAAGATTTGAAATAATTGAAACGAAATTTTATCATGAAAAGTATATTGGGAAATAAAAAAAATAAAAGGAATCTTCATTTTTTTAATAATTTTTGTGCAATAAAATATTTTAAATTTAGATTTTAAAACAAATAAATTATTATTATGCCTTCAAAGAAACAAATAAATATTAGTATTATAATTTGACATAATAATGGTAGAATTTTTTTTTCTGTACTTTAATTTAATTAAAAACACATTTGAGTGGACTTGTGATGAGAAACTTCATTATTAATGTAGGAAATAAATAATTACGATGGATTAAATTTGATTATGAAGGAAAAACTTCACCAGTAATGTTTAAATAATTATACATACATACGAATTTATGTTAGATAGGAATACTTTATAAAATAAGACATGAGAAAGTGTGAAGAAGCATCTTAATCAATATTCACAGGCAAACTTCCTTTTCCTGTGTGGTGGGTAAGATCTCTTCAACTCAACCATTCTGGGTTCTCCATCTCTCTATGTTAACTGCGACAGATTTTGGTTATTTAATGAGCCATAGGGAGGGGAGGGCCTAAAGTTCCCCTCCAACTGAATAAATACTTAAAAGATTTTTTCCCTCCTAGTTTCCTAATTTTTACTTTCTCATTAATTGAATTAATTTAAAATTTAAAATTAAAATTTAAAATTAAAATTTAGGGGATTAGAGGTATAATGTATTTTTAAGATTTAAGGTTTAAAATTTTTTTCACCATATGCTTCAGCAGCAAAGCCCAACAAAACCCAATCCCTAAAACTGAAATAAATATGATCAAATGGTAGCCAATCAAGTGCCTAACCAATTTGTGTTGTTTCAATGTTGTGACCTAGAAAACCAAAAGCAATTCTCCAGGTAATGGGACTCTCCATACACCACAGTTAATTCTTTTAATTTTTGTGTTTTAAACATGTGATGGTGGAGTAGGCTGGCTGAGGGATAAGCTGGATTGTGAGATTGTGAAAGAGATTCTGCCACCATTATATAAACCTCTAAGCTTCACTTAAAAACAAGTTTCAAACTTTATTTTTCAAAATAAAAAAAAAAATTATTTCTGGGTTTTGTTTGAATAAGAAGGATGAGATGAATTGTGATCCATTGAATCCCAATCTGTTTTCTTTACCATTCATTTGCAGAGTTGTGATATATATTATCCTCATGAAAAAAATCTGTCTTTTCTTTTCCTACTTCGGTGTAAAATCACTCACCACCCACCACTTACCGTACTTTTGAAGCACACAAATTTCCTTATTTTTTCTCATAAAAATTAATTCTTTATATCTTTTTAGATATTCATTCATGATTTAAATGCAACCATATATACGAATTACTATATATATGCACAAATATCACTAAAAAAAAGTCCACCAACCTTCTTCATTCCACTCATGTTTAACAAAAATTAAATCTTGTAGTCTCTTTTCCTCAATCAGCCTAGTTTTCTTCCTTGCATTTCCCTTACCAAACCTTGTTAAAAAGAAAGAAAAAAGAAAACTCTTTTCATGGAGCGTGCAAGGAAGGTGGCTAACAGGGCAATCCTGAAACGTTTGGTTAATGAATCGAAGCAATCACGGAATGGTGAAATAAGCACTAGATCACCTGTTTTGTACACTCCTTCAAGGTACGTGTCTTCACTGTCATCATTTGGTTCTAAGAGTTATAGCAGATCAGATTTATTAGGTGGTAGAAATGTGTCCAACAATGTTGGTTTCGGTGCCGGGTCACAAATCCGATCCATTTCTGTTGAGGCATTGAAATCAAGTGATACTTTTCCCCGCCGCCATAACTCTGCAACCCCCGAGGAGCAGACCAAGATGGCTGAGTCATGTGGATTTAATAGCCTTGATGCTCTCATTGATGCAACTGTGCCTAAGGCTATACGTATTGATTCCATGAAGTTTTCCAAGTTTGATGAGGGGTTAACTGAGAGCCAAATGATTGAACACATGAAAAGTTTGGAATCAAAAAACAAGATTTTTAAGTCTTTCATTGGAATGGGTTATTATAACACTCATGTTCCCCCTGTGATTTTGAGGAATATAATGGAGAATCCAGCTTGGTACACTCAGTACACTCCTTACCAGGCTGAGATATCTCAAGGACGTCTCGAGTCTTTGCTTAATTATCAAACTATGATTACTGATCTTACTGGATTGCCTATGTCGAATGCTTCGTTGCTTGACGAGGGAACTGCTGCCGCCGAGGCAATGGCCATGTGTAACAATATATTGAAAGGAAAGAAGAAGACTTTTATTATTGCAAACAATTGTCATCCCCAGACAATTGATATTTGTAAGACAAGAGCTGATGGTTTTGACATTAAAGTCATTACTGCTGATCTTAAGGATATTGATTACAGCACTGGTGATGTTTGTGGGGTTTTGGTTCAGTATCCGGGTACCGAGGGTGAGATTTTGGACTATGGGGAGTTTATTAAGAACGCTCATGCGCAGGGTGTTAAGGTTGTCATGGCAACTGATTTGTTGGCATTGACTATGCTGAAGCCCCAGGTGAACTTGGAGCAGACATAGTTATTGGCTCAGCACAGAGATTTGGAGTGCCGATGGGGTACGGTGGCCCTCATGCTGCATTTTTGGCTACTTCCCAAGAGTACAAGAGGTTGATGCCAGGGAGAATTATTGGTGTTAGTGTTGATTCTTCAGGGAAGCCTGCTTTGCGTATGGCTATGCAAACCAGGGAGCAACATATCCGCAGGGACAAGGCTACTAGTAACATCTGCACAGCACAAGTAAGATATTTTTGTTTTCCTATAGGAACTGTTATGTAGAGGTTTTGAGAACTCTTAAATTGCTAAGTTTTAAAAGTTTTAAAGGGTGCAAATTTATTGTTAGGATAATGTTAGAAGTACATATTCCTCTTTTCTGAACTAAGTTCTTAGTAATCTATTGAAATTGTCTTTGCTTTGCATTTTTTGATTTAATATCTTGTTTTATCTAGGCATTACTAGCGAACATGGCTGGTATGTATGCTGTTTATCATGGACCTGAGGGCCTAAAAGCCATCTCACAACGTGTCCATGGTCTTGCTGGGGCATTTGCTTTGGGACTGAAAAAACTTGGCAATGTGGAAGTCCAGGGTCTTCCCTTCTTTGATACTGTGAAGGTTACATGCTCTGATGCCCATGCAATAGCTGATGCTGCTTACAAGAGTGAGATTAATTTGCGGGTTCGAGATGCCAAAACTGTGAGTCTGATTGAATCTGTGGTTTTATTTGGTCAAATATTTATATATCATGAGATCATGGGACTTTTTTGCTTTTCAGATCACTGTTTCATTTGATGAAACAACTACCTTGGATGATGTGGACAAGCTTTTCAAAGTATTTTCCAGTGGCAAACCAGTGAGTGCTAATAATCTTTTCCGTAGATATAATGTTCACACTTGTAACTTTTGCCTATTGACTTGGGATCACCTCTACCGGAACTTTCAGGTCTCATTCACTGCTGCATCTCTTGCACCAGAGGTTGAGAATGCAATTCCTTCTGGACTACTAAGACAGAGTCCATATCTCACCAACCAAATATTTAACACGTATGGCATTTTTATGAAAAGAAGACCTACTTGTAGCTTATAAAATAAATGTGCCACTCTCACTTTTATTTGTTTTATTTTTCAGGTATCACACAGAACATGAGTTGCTTCGATACATTCATAGGTTACAGTCAAAGGATCTCTCATTGTGTCATAGTATGATTCCATTGGGATCTTGTACGATGAAACTAAATGCGACAACTGAAATGATGCCCGTGACATGGCCTGGTTTCACTGACATCCACCCGTTTGCCCCTCCCGAGCAGGCTCAGGGTTATCAGGCAAATATCTCTTTACCTAGAACTTCTTCACTCTTTAAAAAGATAATCTAGTAGAGTAAATTTGAATCTTTAGTTTATTGATGAACTGTGGTTTTCTGTTCTATTAGGAAATGTTCAATAATTTGGGTGACTTGTTATGTTCCATCACTGGGTTTGACTCTTTCTCTTTACAACCTAATGCCGGTGCTGCTGGGGAGTATGCTGGACTAATGGTTATCCGTGCATATCATAAGGCAAGTGACGGTAACCAACTTAGAATCCTCTTCGCTTAACGAAAAGGTATTCCTTTTATTCATACAATGCTTGTACTGGTTATGCTGACACTTACTCTGGATGAATACTGCAGTCAAGAGGAGACCATCACCGAAATGTGTGTATCATACCTGTTTCAGCACATGGGACAAATCCTGCAAGTGCTGCAATGTGTGGAATGAAAATTGTTCCTGTTGGAACTGATTCCAAGGGTAACATCAACATTGAAGAATTGAGGAAAGCTGCTGAAGCTAACAGGGACAATCTGTCCGCTCTCATGGTATGAATGATCACATTCATCCCTACAATTCTTTTAATGCAAGGAAACTGTTCATGCAAATCCGGTTTATTATTTCAATTTCAGGTCACTTATCCTTCAACCCATGGTGTGTATGAAGAAGGGATCGATGAGATATGCAGAATAATTCATGAGAATGGAGGTCAAGTGTACATGGATGGGGCTAACATGAATGCCCAGGTCTTTTTTTCAACTTATTTTTAACACTTTTTACTTATTCTACTTGTATTTTCTAAAGAAAACGTATTTTTTTGGGTTACAGGTGGGTTTGACAAGTCCAGGTTTTATCGGAGCAGATGTTTGCCATCTGAATCTCCACAAAACCTTCTGTATTCCACACGGAGGTGGTGGACCTGGCATGGGACCTATTGGTGTCAAGAAGCATTTGGCACCCTTTTTGCCTTCACATCCTGTGGTAATATACTCTCCGAGATATATGTATGCCTGTATATGTACAAGCTTGTTTTGGCTTTTCCATGATCATCTTACGAATCTTTAAGCACATCATTCACGTATCTTAGCAATGGCTTTTACTGATTACCATTTACCATTGACATCACATTGCAAATGGCATTTCTTGATGGATTCTTCTGCTGGAAGATACTTTTATCCAATGTTGATTTCTAGTTAATCATACTGTAGATATCTACTGGAGGTATCCCAGCCCCTGACAAATCAGACCCTCTTGGTACCATTTCTGCTGCACCTTGGGGCTCTGCACTTATCTTGCCGATATCATACACTTACATAGCCATGATGGGATCTAAGGGACTGACTGATGCTTCAAAGATAGCTATTTTGAACGCAAACTACATGGCAAAACGCTTGGAGGTACCTTTTTAACTTTAGACTGTGCTTATAATCATCTCAGTTTTTGCATTTATCTCTTTTTGTAATTGATTTTGTGTTTTTCAGAACCACTACCCCGTTCTTTTCCGTGGCAGTCAATGGAACGGTTGCTCATGAATTCATTGTGGACTTGAGAGGCTTTAAGGTAGTTAAAGTATAATGGTTTTTCACATTTCCTCTCTTTAGCATTCTGTTTGTTTCCATGTCTGATTACTAGCTCACCACTGCTGCAGAACACCGCTGGAATAGAGCCAGAAGATGTTGCTAAACGTCTTATGGACTATGGATTCCATGCTCCTACAATGTCATGGCCTGTTCCAGGCACACTTATGATCGAACCCACTGAAAGTGAAAGCAAGGTATAATTCACCAAACATCTTTCTGCCTAGCAACATTCCATATTCCTCATATATCCCTGCTCTCATGTCTATGTTCAATATCTCGTGCAGGCCGAGCTTGATAGGTTCTGTGATGCTCTCATCTCCATCAGGGAAGAAATTGCTCAGATTGAGAATGGAAAAGCTGATATCCACAACAATGTTCTGAAGGTGAATGGCTCTTCTTCACACCATATTTTCCCTCTATTTCTTAGATAACAATAAGCTATGATCAACATATATTGAAGCATTATGTCTAAAATATGCACATGCAGGGAGCTCCTCATCCACCATCTCTCCTCATGGGAGATGCATGGACAAAACCATATTCACGGGAATATGCTGCCTTCCCAGCTTCCTGGCTTCGTTCTGCTAAGTTCTGGCCTACTACAGGTGTGTATGAGAACATCTTGTATTGTTGCTTTCCTCAATATTTTGATCCTCATCCATGTCCCTTGAGAGCACTGTGAGATTGATTGGCCACTGAGTTTGGCCAATCATGTTATTCAAGCATTATGTTCCACATGAATTTGCTTGTGATCCTTAGCATGCTTATGCATACTGATTTTTCAACTCTTTTCATTGGTGTACCAGGACGTGTTGACAATGTATATGGCGATCGCAACCTCATCTGCACCCTGCTCCCAGTCTTGCAGATGGTTGAAGAAGAGGCAGCAGCCAATGCATAATTGGCGAATTTGTGTGTCTTTGGGCCCTTGATCTGATATACATAATCACAAAGATGCAAGTTGAAAACATCTCATCCATCAAAAGGAAAAAAAGAGAGAAATCCCCATCGTCTCTTTCTGGCTCATGTACATATAGTATCCAGCATTTGCATATATGATCTCAGCTACAGCTGTGACTTTTCATTTGTTTGATATACTTAATCAGCTGCTTTAACAACAAAATTTGTTGCTGATTGCAACTCAAATGCTTTAATTATCGCTAATCAATTTTGCACAAGCACTTGTGCTCATATAAATCAAGTAACTTTAGCTTTCTATGTGCAACGGATTAAATATATAATTTTTATTAAAAAAATATTACATAAATCAATAGAACTAAATTCAAGATTAGAGGTTTTGATTGTATGCATTACATATTAATTATTATATGGAAAAAACTTCGATACACAGACCGTGTAAACTTTAGTTTACACGTGCCTTTTAGTTTTAGGGGTTAGGATTTTAGTTTAGGGTTTAAAGTTTAGGGGTTTAGGTTGTAGGGTTTAGAATTTAAAGTTAGTGTTTAGAATTTAGTGTATAGGGTTTAGTTTTTTAGGGTTACGTTATAAATTTAGAATTTGGGTTTTTATAGAGGCTTGTGTAAAATTAATTTTACACGGCATTTGTATCAAAGTTTTTCCCTTATTATATTCCCCTTTTTAAGAAATGAAAATGAGCAAAAAATTCATATTTTCCAAAATTGTCCCAGAAGATTATTGATTTCCTTGTACAAACTCCCAGTTGGCTATTGTCTTAAGCACAGTTCATTGCCAGCTCTGTTTATGTCCTCTGTAGATATTTATGGGGCACAGTCAATGTCACAACTAGTCTGCTAGGTTCTTACCATTTTTATTGTTGTAAATATTGAAATTCGAATATCAAAATTATTAAGATATGTTCAATATTTTCGAGTGACTTGCTCCCCAATTCCTATAACATTTATGACATAACTAGAATTTACCACACCCTAATGGATAAAACCATAAAGAGAGAGAACCACATTACTAGGATTTACCACACCCTAATAGATAAACATAATGATAAAAACATAAAGAGAGAAGACCAAAAGTGGTCATAAGTAGTGACGGAACTACATTGTCTGAAGGTTTCGTCTCCCCAATTATTTTTATTATAAGATATGCTAGGATTTTTATTATAAGATATGCTAGGATTTTTAATATATTTAAATTTTAATTTTTAATTCATTCGAACGTTGTTTCTTTCATTTTATGATTAATTATACTTTACCTCCTAATCTTGATTTTTGGTCATAAGGTTGACTTACAGATTAAGTTAGACCTCCGTATTTCCATATTAGCGGTGAGTAAGACAGTGTACCACTTTGCAAATATGAGTTTGTATTGATTTAGTATTTTTTTTTAATCAAAGTGGACAACTGAATATCAGAATTGCTAAAAATGAACAAACAAAGAAAGAGGATAAGATGCTTAGGTTTTAATCCATTATGCAGGTGTTGGAACAGCACCAGTTAAAAAGGTCGTAGTTTTCAGACAGAATACAGAAAGCGAGTCCCTTCATGCTTGGATGAGTGTCGGACTTCAATTCGCTATTTCTGTCGTGGATAAATTGTTCCTGTCTTTCTGTAATCGGCTCGAAAAAGATAAAAGTGATAAGCTAACTAATGCCCTTTTGGATGACACTTTCCCTTTAAACCGCCTTTTGGATGACACTTTCCCTTTAAACCGACTTGTTGATAACTCGTAATGTTAGGCATTAGGCATTGGTTAATTTGATTCCATAAAGTGCAGGCAGAACTTGTGCAGTAATTTCCGGATTTAATTCAATTCTGTTTTTTAATATCATTTTTTTATAATTAAAACAATACTTTTTACAGATTTCAAGAAAAATCCTGTTATGTACGTTACGGAGGGGGGAATCTTCTTGTTCAAGGAAGGTTTCATCAACTGACTTTGTTCAATGTACTTTTATATTTTTATTATAGTTTTCACTGTATTCATAAAAAAAATAAAAATATTTATTAAAAAATTAAAATTTCCGAAACAAAACTTAAAGATATTGAAAATAGAAAAAAATGTGTAGCATGTAGGAAGGGAAACATAGAGAAAAAATTAATCTTTATGTCGCAACCAACAACAGTCATTAATTTATAAATTTTGACAAATAAAAAAACTTAGGGTGTTAAATATATTTGTTTATATTTATTATAAAATTTCCTGAATTCCTTAAAAAATAAAATTTCCTGAATTAGTGTATTCAATTGGAAAAGATTAAAATATAATCTTTTAAAGGGTGATTTACATTTTAGATCGCTGAACATAACGTCTACTTTCATCTATATCACAAACCTTTAATTTAATTTAATTTAATTATTCAATTTTTATTATTTATAAATTAAGTCACTTATATTGAAATTATTAATAATTTGAAAATTGATAATTTTAATATTTTTTTGTAAGAATTTTCTTAAATATTTCATTTAAATAAATTCAAAGAAAAAATAACTAGATTTCCTGTAACTCCTAACAAAAATACTTAAATATCAAATTAAATATTATTTATTGATGATATGCGAAAATATGTTAAATAAAAGTGTCAATTTTAGTTTTTTCATTAGAATTATTTAACGGCATCAACATAAGTGACTTCATTTATAAATAATGAAAGTTAAATGATATAATTTGATTAAATTAAAGGTTTGTGGTGTGAATAAAAGTGAATGTTAAGTTTAGTAATTTAAAATGTAAATTACCCATCTTTTAATTAATACTAACTAATATTATTGTGACATATTTTTATGTTTTTTGTATTTTTATATGATCCTAAATAAAACAATTAGAGCAAGCACATTTAGGCGGTTGGCCAAGCTGCTTATCTTTGTTCTCTCATATTCCCTCAGGTCATGAGTTTTGGACCTACTAAGAATACGCCCTTCCTTTCCCTTATAGTCTCCCATTCTCTTCCCCTTAGGTAGGATTAGTATTTTGTAAAAAAATAAATAAAAAACTAAAAATAAAATCTTTGTTATTTTATATATTAAATAAATTAAAGTTTAACAGTTCTTTAACATTCTTCTATAAAATAGTATGCAAGCAGTTCATGGGATGCATGAACGGACCATTTCATACGCAAAACTGTGTTTATTTATTTGGAAACACTCCCCAACGTTGTTATTATTTATTTTACTTAATTTCTTAATTTTAAAAAATGTACTCACACATTATATTTATATACTATATATTTAAACATAGTCATACCATGTACTACTTAAATATAAAATGATATTCGTACTACAATTATTCGTGTCCAGCGAAGCATTCCATGGCACTCTACCTATTATATAAGCGGTCCAATAAAGGATTCATGAATTGCATCTCTACATTAACCACAAAGTAAACTCTAATTATACAAGGGTGATATTCCTTAAATGAGTTGAGTAGATAATTAATTGGGTACATTAGTAAAGTAAATTATACTCTTAACGATAAAAATTATGTTCGCATTTTAGAGACGATATTATTAAAAGAAACTATACGAATTCAAACATAAACTACAAAACGAATGAGAGAGATAAAACATGAGTTAATTAAACAAAATTAGGCTATAACTTAAAAACTAAAAAACAATAACTCTCTTATATTATTTTTATACAATCTTTTAACTATTCTAACCATTGAATAAAAATTTACAAATATATAATTTATACATATAATATTTTTTTACACTATTATGAATCCACTACTACGTCCAAATGTGAGTCAGCAAGGGTCGTCAGTTAGCAATGGAAGGGGAGAGCACGTGAGAAAAGAGCCATCGACTTTAGAGGATTTTATTCGCTTTTAATAAAACTGTTAATATATATATATGAGACTGGTCTTTTGAACAGTTATACTGAATATTATAAGAAACTGTTCTTCCAACCGTATTCTTATCTTTTTCTTCCTGATTTCTTCTTCTTTTACTTTATTTCTTATTTTGATTTCTACTGTCAATTCGAAGAATTGCTCGATATTTATAGAAAGGTTCCTGACACACACATATCGTAGTTATGTATAACCTAATTAATATAATAATGTTTTAAAACTAAATTGCTGTACTTTTATTAACACAAACTTAAATACAATACTTATTTTTTTATTGTTCACAATGTAAACACGATTGGCGGAGGCGCAACACGTGATCAGCCCGAGCCCGAGCCCGAACTCGAATTCCAACTCCAACTCGATGAACGTAACGGGAGTTGAGACGGCGACTTCTTCAGAATCGTCCTCGGTTAGTTCGGGCACAATGGGGAGAACCGGGGCCGTTGAATCGGTCAAAGGAGACAGAACGGCTGGAGATGAGGTGGATTTTAGTTTATTAGAAGAAGAGTTTCAGATGCAGTTGGCTTTGGCGATCAGTGCCTCGGATCCCGAGACTGGTCAGATCGACCCAGCTAAAAAGATTAGCCTCGCCGGCACCGATACCAACACTTTCATTGAGTTCCTCTCGCTTCGTTATTGGGTAATATAATTTTTCGTACTTCAAATTTTTTTAAACTTTCGTTTTTATAATTAGGTTTTCCGAAATTGCATTACCTGTTTGAAGCAGTAGTAATTGGAAATTATATATATATATATATATATATAACAGTATTAACGGGCATTTTGTTTTCATTTTTCCACTTAATCTGTTTATCAGGTTTCAGTATATTTATACCTTCATTTCATTTGAAGTTTGAATAATTTTGTGAATTGATAATGTTATCTTTTTCTTGTAAGTTCAGATTGCATTTCATGTTTATTTATTTTATATTACTAGTATATTTATTTATTCATGTATCCGACATCTTATTTATGAATAGTTTTCAACTGTGGATATCATTTCTGGACTTACTATTCCATGTATTAGTTTTGGAAAAATTCTTATCTTCGATGCCATTCTTATTAATCATGGGTTGATTGGGGAAAATAAATTAATTGAAGTTCGATTTCATGTCAAACTCAATTAATTGAAATTTTGCTAAATATATAAATTGGTATGTCTTTTCTGGTTTTCTTAATTTTATATGATAACTTAGTTTAATTCTTTGGTTTTCTTAATTTTTAGTTTCTATGTGATGCTAAAGTCCTTTTAAAACCATAGATAGCTGGAATGGGAAATCTTTTTATTATTTTGCATGCTATAAACTTTACATGAATGTTTGTATGAGAAATATATTTCTTGTTTTATGAGTAGGGAACTATACCGTTTCCTTTCCTGCAATTATACTTCTATCTGTTATTGTTTCAATTATTATGGTGGGATATTGTATAGTAAATGCCATTATGGATATGAATGCTAATTGATGTTAGTTTTCATTATGGATATTGAATTAATTTTGAAATTTATCAATTTTCCTCCTTTGGTTTATCAATGCTGTACTGGATTTTTTTATGTTTTCTTTTGCAAGAGAAGTTCTAGAACTTGTTAGTTAATATATATTCTCTCCCCCCCTTTTTTTCCTTCTTTTTTTGAGAAAAAGAAACCTAATTTCTATTTAATGTTATTTGCAGAATTATAATGTTGTAAACTATAATGAAAAAATTGTGGATGGATTTTATGATGTGTATGGCATTGCCTCAACTCTGGGTGCACAAGAAAAAATTCCTTCTTTGGTTGATCTTCGAGCAGTATCAGTGTTAGATAATGTTGATTATCAAGTAATTTTGGTTAACCGGTTGCTTGATCCTGAACTGCAAGGGCTCGAGAAAAGAGTATATAACATGTATGTGCAGTCACGAGCTTTTGGCCACAGCCCAGTTGTAAGTGGCATGATTCAAAAAATTGCAGAAATGGTTGTTAATAGAATGGGTGGTCCTGTTGCTGATGCTGAAGAGATGATGAGCATGTGGACCTCAAGAAGTTATGAATTACGAAGTTCTCTTAACACTATCATTCTTCCACTTGGACGGCTTGATGTTGGACTTTCCCGCCACAGAGCCCTGCTTTTTAAGGTTGTAAAAATCATCCACTCTTCATATTTTCATAAGTTAAACTAGTTCATGAAAGAAGTATGTTTTCCTTTTAACTTCACTCATGTCTGCATTACTCCTCTTTCATTTTCATTTGCCAGTCATAGTATCTTGTGGCTTTGTCTAATTTTTCATTTGATTAGGGATAAATGTGTTAAGACATTTTATAAGGAATCTGTTTCTTTCTTCTGGTTCTAGGTTCTAGCTGATAGAATTAATCTCCCCAGCATGCTGGTCAAAGGGAGCTATTACACTGGTACTGATGATGGAGCTGTGAACTTGGTTAGAATCAACAATGGAAGGTATTTTCCTCCTGCTCTGATCTGCAAATTCTGCTGTCTTTAATTTTTGTAGCTGTGCTTAGCCTTTCTACTATTTTTACATTAGCCTTTTTTTAGTTACTCCTTCAACATGATGGCATACCAGTTTGTGTTTCTGTTCTGCTTTATGTAGTTTACAGTCAAGTCAAATAGAAAAGTTTAATTTTGTACTGGCACATAGCTGATGCAAATAATTATCTGAAAAAATGCAGTGAGTATATTATTGATCTGATGGGTGCTCCTGGGACCCTAATTCCTGCTGAAGTACCAAGTTCTCATCTCCTAAATTCAGCACTAGGTGCAAGGGGCTTTACTAATCTTACGGAAGCCTCCCAAGGTTCATGTTTGCTGCTTGACAAAGGAATTGAAAGTATTGCATCTTCAGCCACTCTAGATATAGGCTCTAAAGATGGTCCCTTGAGGTCAGTGGAATTTGTTAATAGTCAGACAAATGAAGATGAAAGGAACATTGCTGGGAGATCTGTCTCTGAGAGATCTGAACAGGACTTTGGGAAGCTTCTTCCCTCGGCACCTAAATCTAGTGAAGGCATTTCTGGCATTTATTGAAAAACCATCAGCACCTCAAAAGAGAAGGGTTAAAAATGTGTCCAAGTATGTTATTAGTGCAGCAAAGGACCCAGAGTTTGCTCAGAAATTACATGCTGTTCTGTTGGAAAGTGGTGCATCACCTCCTCCTGATTTGTTCACGGATATCAATTCACAGGACCTTAGTGAACAATGTATGTCTGATCAAGTACTGAAAGGGACAAATGTAGATGTAACTGCTAGCTGCCATTCAAATGAGTTGTCAACTAATGACCAGTGTCTTATATCATCTGGGATGGAGACTTCAGAAAATACTAGTTCCAAAGATTTGGAAGTGAATACAACTAATGATTGGATACAAGTTCGTGAGTCCTGCTCTGCTGATGAGTTTTGCCAAATACAACCAGAAAACGTCTTCACCACAGATGAGAAACTAATACAAAGGACTGCTGATATGGATGTCAGTAAAGAATCTGCAGGCAGTGACTTGGATATGGTTGGCAATGACCAGAGTGAGAAGATCTATCCTATGCCAAGGGAGGTTTCTGAATGGGAAATTTCATGGGAGGATCTTCAAATTGGTGAACGAATTGGTATTGGTAAGGCGTCCTAATAACCCTATTAATCTTGTTCATTTTAAACATACCTGGCAGTACTTTCCATCTTTCTTTCGAGTTTTGGATCTTGTGTTTCAATTATTAGTGTGATACAGCTTGTAACACAATTACACAAATGCTGGCTTGGATGTCCTTACTCCTTATGTACATGTTTTTATTGGATGGACATACAGTATGACAAGCTGAATATAATCTGTCAAATATATGAGTTATTTGTCAGTGCATCCTACTCTCAGCTTAACCTATCAATGACTTATAAATCCATTACTGCCTGCTATGGCACTTAGCACAATCCTGCAGGTCAATTCAGTGTGGTTCAATTTTTATATGAACAGGATTGTGCAAGCATACTATACTTGATAGCTGCAAATGATACTGAATTTAAGAATTTGATCTACCTCACTTGATCGAGTCTTTTTATTTTCATGTTTAACTGGACCTACAGAGTCATAGAATGTGTAACTTGGTTGAAGACTTGACTGTTCCCCACCAGTCTTTCTTAATAGATGAACTCTTGTCTTGTAGGATCATATGGTGAGGTCTACAAAGCTGAGTGGAATGGCACTGTGAGTTACATTTGCTACTACATTTTATTCATTTAAATTTTAGTAGTATACTATGACTAGATGATATGATGACCACAATAACATTGCTACATTCCAAGATTTCCAAAAAGCATTAATCTTTCACTGAGTGATATGGACTTGGTTTCCTAGGAAGAAAGGAGTGTTGGTCATGTGATTGGATAATTATCCTAATGTGGTGCAAACTTGTGAATATCTCAAAGAAAAAAAAAAAAAAAAGATTTGGGGAAGTAACCTTTAGGTCCTTTAAAAAGTTCTAAATATTTTAATTTGACCCCTTCAAAGTTTTAGGAAATTTTTATTAGAACTTTTAAGTTTTTAAATATTTTAATTTGATCCCTACATTTTTTAAAACTCTTAAAATTTTGATTAGACCTACAAAATTTTTCAAAAAAATCATAATTCCTTTTAATTTTTTTAAAATTTTAATTAGGCCCCTCCAAAACTTAGTACCAAGATCCTCCCCGGGATCTAACTGCTGCAGCAAGTCTACTAAGATGATCAACATTAATTTCTTTGAAATTACTCTTCTATTGATCCAATAACAGTATATGCTTGTTCCAAATGTCTCTTTAATGTCTTCTAATGGCATTTTCATTTGAGTGTTGTTTGTCTATTTGATTCTGTTGGCTCTTCAGGAGGTTGCTGTGAAAAAGTTTTTAGATCAAGATTTCTCTGGTGATGCACTGGTTCAATTTAAATGTGAAGTGAGCTCCAGAAAACATCTTCTATTGCATTACACATGTTTATATACTCATGCTTGTGAGCTCAACTTTCCTGTAGAATTGAATGAATTTACAAGTGAAATCATCTGTTTGATTATCCTTACAGGTTGAAATCATGTTAAGGTTGAGGCATCCAAATGTTGTTCTTTTCATGGGTGCAGTTACTCGCCCCCCACATTTCTCCATACTGACAGAGTATCTTCCCAGGTTGATTTTCTTTATACAAGCCAATTAGTTCTATCTTTAGGCTTCAATGTTTTTGTGACTAGTGATTTTACATTTGTTTGCACCTTCTTTTTTGATATGGGTATAGTTGGTATTTTAAACTTCATGGTGGATTTACATTTTGTGGTTTACTGTGTATGAAAACACCGAGTCCACTAGATGTGTGTTTTCTTTTTGATTCAGAAAATATTAGATCTCTCTATCATGGTTGGGATTTCTGACAAGATTTATTAATTTCAAAGGACAAGGTTGGCCATCCTGTCTAACATTCTCTGTGCTCCTCACTGCAGGGGAAGTTTGTATAAGCTACTGCATTGACCCAATCCTCAACTTGATGAGAGGAGACGAATGAAAATGGCTCTTGATGTGGTAGGAATCACAAGTGAATCGATTCTTTATTTTCTTTTGCTTGATATCTTGTATTGGAGCATCTCCTTCTGCTATCCCTTTCACTCTTCTTCCATTCTATTGTAATTTCTATTAAGCGGAACTTTCTTATGGTTTACAGGCTAAAGGAATGAATTATTTGCACACAAGCCATCCAACTATAGTACACCGAGATTTGAAAACACCAAATCTCCTTGTGGATAAGAACTGGGTTGTAAAGGTGCTCATCTCAAATCCATTTTCTGACCAAAAGTATTCCTTGTTTTTGCTCGTGGTTTATTTATGCAACTTTACAGGTTGCTTTATTTACTTCTGACCGATATCAATTGCATCTTCTAAACATGTTTGCTTAAATATTCAGGTCTGTGATTTTGGGTTGTCACGGTCGAAGCATCATACTTTCCTGTCTTCAAAGTCTTCTGCTGGAACGGTAGTATTACTAAAATATAATCCTCAGTTTGTGTTTTCTCTTACTTTCTTATTTATCCAAAAATCTGTTCTTTTTCTAAAGTAAAAGTTTGCTGATGGACTGCAGCCTGAATGGATGGCACCTGAAGTTCTACGGAATGAACCAGCCGATGAGAAGTAAGTGCCTTTAACACCACGATAGCTTTCATGTCTTTGACATTTCTCTTATGTTCCTTATACAAATCGACTGGGTTGGTTGCAGATGTGATGCGTACAGTTTTGGTGTGATATTATGGGAGTTGGTTACTTTACAGATTCCCTGGAAAGGTTTGAACCCTATGCAAGTAGTTGGAGCTGTTGGATTCCAGAATAGGTGTCTAGAAATTCCCGAACATGTCGATCCAATGGTTGCACAGATTATACGTGAATGTTGGCAAATGTGAGTTTTAGACATCATTGTCGTCACTTATATCTATATAAGGTGAATGATTATATATAACCCTTTTAGGTTGTCTTTGCACCAACTCAGTCTCTTTTGAATTTTCTGTTGTTCTCATTTCTTGGACACTCATATAAACATCCGCAAAACAAATCCCGGTAATTATTTCCTAACATTAAGTAAAAGTGTCTGTGATTATTAAAGCATTCCCAAAAACCAGTTCGTCAGTATGCTGTATAGAACTTCTTTGCATTAATATTACTCAAAATCTTTTCTTGTATGCAGGGACCCACATCTACGACCATCATTCGGACAGCTGATGATCCGATTGGGAGGCAAAAAAACAGAAACCAAGCTGTAGGATGATGAGTGGGGTGAGCAGTGTTTTGATGTAATAAGTTATTTGATTAGCTGTTTCATGGCAGCCGGTAGGTTTCCTTTTGTATGTGCAAAAGAAAGTTAGAGAGAATAGGAGGGGGAAGGTGTTGGCTCATTCGAAGCGGGGGATCGGCACTTCCCCATCCTAATATATAGAGAGGGGGGATTCTTCCATTGAAGCCGCTGCATAAAAAGAGCAGTGGAGTGGGAGGCACCACTTATAATTGGTGTCTTGTATTTATGAAATAGGTAGCATCTGTCAAGTGTAACAAAGTGACCCATAGAAGAAAAAAAAGAAGAAGAAAAAAAGAACCACCAGTTTTACAAGTTCGTTACCTGTGGGGGGAATGGAATCCTAACCCCTGGAATTGTAAGCATGTCATCTCTACAGCTCAGTGTTGAATCCAAAGAAAAAAAAGTGAATGTTCTCCTTTGTTCTCCATACATGAATGTTTACCTTTTGTTTTCGGTGATAATTTCTTTTATATCATTATTTTAATAATAAATGTAACTAAATGATATTTTTATATTGGTTTAACTATAAGATAAATGTTTAAATTTATGTATTTTTTATAATAAGTGTTTAAAAGTTTTTTTGCTAAAATAGATGTCTAAAATTTTATCTTTGGCTAAACTATATACTTAAAGTATTTTTTTGTTGAGATAGGTGTTAAAATAGGTGTTTCAGTTAACTTTAAAATAAACTAAAAACTTTAAACACTTATTTCAGCAAAAAAATACTTTAAACACATATTTTAACTAAAAATAAAATTTTAAGCATTTATTTCAGTTAAAAAATATTTTAAACAATTATTATAAAAAAACATAATTTAAAAATTTATTGTATAGTTAAGCTTTTTATATTTAATAATAAATATTTTCGGTCTTCAAAAAAAATAATGTATATTTTCGAGATACAAAATATTACTATTCCAAATATCAAATACACCTTTGTCAAAAAAAAAGATAAACTACAGTAATGATTTTTTTATTTCAACTATTTTTTGGTAAAAATATTATTAACGTTATGTGTAAACTACACCAATAATCATCGAATTATGATTTCTTTCCTATTTTGGTCACCGAATTATTTTTTTTGGCAAAAACATCACTAACGTTATGTTTCCTTCCTATTTTGGTCACCGGCCATTAAAAACTTATCGATTTTTATGATGTAAAATTTTATTTTTTTATTTTTTATTACTGGAGTTGCAGGGACTGTTTTCCAGGCATGTGGCAATCTTTTTTCAGTCATTGATTTATTTTTATTTGCAATCTGTTGATCTAACAAAGCAATCATTTCAGCTCTTTTTAATGTCCATTCTGATTCTTATTCTTGGTGAAGAAAAATTGTTGGCCATAGGGCTTTTCTTTAACTGTGCAAATGTAAACTATAAACGAGTAGACTCACCTAGCTTGCTAGTCATATGCTTTTTTTTAAACTGTGCACATGTAAGCTTACATTACATAAATATAATTTTGGTTGAAAATATAAATATAATTTTGGTTAAAATTTAAGAAATTTTCAACCTAGCTTACGAGGAGAGAGAAGAAATGATATGAAAATTTAAAAATAAAATTATACGTCAGCAAAATTATTAAGTTTTTAATGGCTGGTGACCAAAATAGGAAGGAAACCTAACGTTAGTGATGTTTTTGTCAAAAAAATAGTTCGGTGACCACAATAGGAAGGAAACACAACGTTTGTGATGTTTTTACCAAAAAAAATAGTTTGATGACTAAAATAGGAAATAAATCATAGTTTGGTGATTACTGGTGTAGTTTACACAAAAAAATTGAAGGACGACAGAACCTTGGCCACCACAGTCCTCCACCTGTCACCCAAATCGTCAACAACCTCCGCCCCAGGCTTCCACTTCCGATCTCACGGTTCTTGAAACCCAAATTTCTTCCTCTTGGCCCCATCAAAATTAATAATCCGATTATCAAAACAATCTCCTCTTTCAAAAGTGGAAATGGTAGCAACACGCCTCCCTTGCCCGAGACAGAGTGCCCTGTTCCATACGAACAACAGCCCATAATCGAATACCAATCCCTCTCCACATCTTTCCCTTTTTCTTGGGCTTCGGGAGACCTTGTTGAGTTCTGCTCTCGCTTGTTCGCTACCGGTGCCTCTTTCGCCCTCTTTTTTGGTCTACCCACAGCTGAGCATGGTTAAACGCAAAATCAAAAATCGATTCGAGACATTTAGACGGTTTATGGTTCAAAGACGGTTTATGGTTCATAAGTTTATGAAAGATGAGGATTCTTCTCATCTTTAGTGCACAAATTTGACAAACCAGGATCATCAACCTTCGACACACATCCGTAGCTCATTACGAGGGACAAGAGTAGACGAGAACCAATTTCAGTTCCAGGCTTAGCTATACTCATAATACTAATAGCACCAAGCAACGCGTTCATGAATTCCACGACACTTGCAGTAGCATTGTCACTTTCGACATTCAAGTTCTCCCCAGACCCAATATGCAAAACCACTAAATCAAACTGGTTGGATTCTTTTATCTTCCCGTCTTTGAATCCAAGTAAGGTCAGCAATTCAGAAGCCAAATTATCAACGGATGATGCAGGAGGAGTATTGCTATTTCCAAATAATCCATTTAAGTTCGACATCAAGTTTTTCTCCAAAAGATTTCAAACTAGAATTGTTACTCAATACAACAGCATTCATTCCCATAAACCTGAACTGAGACAAAGCATCATGTTCACTGGCATATTCGAACTGCTAACAATTAAAACCCAGCAAGTGCATGATAATACCTCTCTGAAATGGTTGGGATCAAGTCATCCTTCTCAGACTTTACTTCACTAGGAAATTGCCCATTCTGAAAAAACTAACGAAACCAAGGAGAATTGTAGAAATTATAGCATGAATTTCACTTTAAAAAAACCTAGAATAATAGGCATCTCACCTTGTTCAATGCCTCAAAGGCATCCAGAAGCAGGGGCAGAAGCAGGGGCGGATCCATAAATTTAATTTTGATAGTTCACCGAGCAACTATAAATATAATCGCGTGTAAGCCAAAAACAAATTGAACAAGTAAACAAAAGTTACATATAAAAGTCATAGAAAATTCAAATTATAAACTACTAGTACTTAAAAATTATTGAAGTAAATTTAATTTTGAAAGAATAAAATAAGCAAAAAATAAAATAATTGTAACACCCTATATTTGGGACTAAAAGTTTTGAGCTTAAAGGTGTGAATTGAGAAATTAAGACTAAATTGAATTGTTAGCAAAGATTTTTAAGTCACTTCATCATTTTTCAGAGTTGCAAGATAAAATAATAATCTTTAAAATTTTAGTGCTATTTCTAAAAAATCTCACTAAATTTAGTGATCCACTCTGCAATTTACCTATTAAAAATATATATTCTTATTTTCAACTAACATAGAGAACATTTACTTTTTTTACTTTTTTTCTTAGCCGTCAACAATTTTTCTCTCCCCTCACCCCCAACCTTTTTTTATTCTTTTTCTTTGATGGCGTGAACCAGATTTCACTTTTCTATTTTTCCTAATTTTATTTTAAAAAAATTAATTATCCTCCGGTGAAGCCTTACCTTTTTATTATTACTTTTTTAGTTCAAAATTCTCATTGAGATATTTTTTTTGTAAACTCTTTCATGCCATTTAAAACTTGCTCCGTTCAACCTTTCAACCTGAAAAAATAGTAGGTCACGTGCCTAATGAGGTAAAATGCTAGATCCGCCCGTCCAGAAGTACTGCAAACTCTCTTAGTATCCTATCATCCTCGCTTTCTGCAGTCTAAATACAGGTGAATTCCCATTTCCAAACAATTATATTTAATTTCATTCAATACTGCAACGCCAACTAGAAAAAGCTGGTATTTTTCCTAGAAATCTAAAAATAGAAAATGCAAAAGAAACTTTCACTGTTTGGGTGTATCTTAAAGAGATTATATCTTCATTCATTACCCATTATCAAAAGAGGGAATTGAAAATGGAAATGAAAAGTGACAAGGAATTGAAAAGGGGGAATGGTGAACCTGAAGGAGGAGCATTGGGGAGGCTCAAGAAACCGCAGTTGGCAATAGATGCGAGGGAATGGAGATGGGCATGTGACGGTTGAATGAAACGAGCCAACCCGTCCCCGTATAATATCAACCCTCGGCTTGGCCTGTCTGCCATTGCTGCTACTCAAATAAGCTTGAAGAAGAAACTGGGAAAGATAAAAGCAAGAAAAGATGGAGAATCCTCTTTCGTTGGACAGCGTGGAGAATGTTTACATGCGGATCGCACTAGAAGGAAGGCTTGGACTTTTATGCCTCTTTGAAATAGAAAAAAAATCTTACATTAAAATAATAAATTACTTAAAATTAAAAGATTTAGCAAATAAAAGTTATGATATTAGATATTTGAGAAAATTTTGATATACAAACTATTAAATTAAGAGTTTAGAGAATTAGTTTAGGGTTTATGTGATTTGAAGTTTGAGTTTAAGATTAAAATTTAAAATTGAAGATTTAGATTTAAATTTTTTATTTTAAGAATTGTGTAATTTTTTTTTACACATATCAAAATATAACATCTATTGTTTTATAACTAATTATTTTTATATTTTTTTGTAATGTTTTATATAATTTATATTTATTTAATTAGATATTGTGTGTTGTACTTGTATAAATAAATTTTATAAATTATCACATTTTAATTAAAATAAAAAAAACATTTTATTTATTTGATATAAAAAGCTTAACCATTAAATATATATATAATATTCTATATTCATATGATATACTTATTCAATAATCAATTTATTAAAAATATCAAATTTGTACACGAAATTGTTCAATGAAAACATAGGATTTTATGCAACAGTTGCTAACAAATTCATTAACAAGCAGGAATTACTTGGGAGAACAATTTCTCAGAGAGATAGTTGGGAGAACAATCTTAGACAACAAGCTCATTGAAAAAAATGCACTCAGTTCCAAATCTTTCTACTGTACAACATTATGAACATAATCTATGCACTCCGGACTTCAAAACCATTTGTATCGGACATATATTCGGATACGATCCACTAAACTTAGCTCAAACTGGATCCGGATAAAATTATTTGGTTACTTGTCACTTGCAGGTTGGATACGTTATATTAACTCATCTCCAGCAATGAATGAGAACCGAAGATTCTTGAAACCAGGATGATCCACTAAATCAATAGTTTAGTACCCTTGAATCACATCGAATCTTTGTAGCATTTTGGCCTAACATCACTTCGTGTTGCTAGTCTTCAACTCCGGTGTTGTAAACAAAACTGGGAAAAAAGGTTGTAATGCACCTGAAGATGGATAATAAGATAAACAAGAGACGATAAGTACCAATGGGGTGAAGCACACAAATAGATTGGGAGTGCAATGCTAGAAATAGGATTTCTTCACCAACTTTAAATGAGGAAGAGTCATGTTCTTCAAGAGGCTGGGATTACGAAGCACAAATGCTTTCCATTCTTCTTTGTTGATTCGACCGTCTTTGTCGGCATCCGCATCAGCAAAGGTCTGCAGAGAGATGAAGATCCGGTAAGCCATTGAATACTCTACAAAATTACACCAGTAAAAAGCAGAGTTTAAAACTTTGGAGAGCTCACTTTGTCAATGATTTCCTCGAGAAGGTCATCTGACAATCTCAGTTCAGATTCCATCAAAATGGCAATTATCATTTGCTTAACCTGCAATCAACCAAAAGTTCATTACTCCCACGATTGCAGGAAATGCATTGTCTCAGAGTCATTCACAGGACACCGAATTCAGGTTAGAACTGCTTACTCACTTCTTCTCGCTCGATAAAACCTGTTTGTCTCAGGTCATACAACCTAAATGCAACTGCAAGACATTAACAAGGATGTAGATAAGCCAAAGACATACATTAATGGTACAAAGCAAATGATTTCCCAAGAACCCTTACAATCAATTTTATCTTCAACAGGGGCATACGGATGAAACACATTGAGTGCATGGATGAATTCCTCAAATTCAATGACCCCATTTTTCTTCTCATCAAAAAGATCAAAAACCTGCAATATAAAAGATTAACAGAGATATGAAATCAAAGGAAACTGCTCAATCATTAGTTCTAGCACACATCAAGACTTAAAAACGGAACTCAATTTAGTACATTACAATTTACAACTATAACAATTCCTGAAAATCAAGTTGAACATATAGAAGAAACTGGGTATTTTTTTGCAAACAAAAAACTTACCCTGTCAAGAAAAAGATTGCTGCCGTACAGGTGTCTGGAACAATGCTAACTGAAGCTCTTCCTATAACGCAAAAAAAAAACTTAGAATTTTACAAATATTTTGAAATTTCAATTTAATGGCATTTTAAACAAATACTGAAACATAAACTTGAAGCAATTGCAATCACATGAAAATAAGCCATGAAAAGAAAAATCATAACCAAATTCATGACTGAATTTGAATTTTACCTTATGAATCAACCCGTCATCAATTATTGAGCTACTCAACTTCTTGAACAGTTCGTACAATGCCTCTATTTCATTCACCGTAACTGCGTCATAAGATCCATAACCAAAAAATAATCAATCAAGGGAAAAAGCAAAATTAAAAACTCAGTTTGAATATCGCAAACAGGTATGTATCAAATCTAAGCATACATCGGGATTCATTGGCGAGCCGAGTTAGATCTGTGAACCCATACAGGCATTTCTTGGGTCGGGGCAGTACCCAAAACAATCAGTCGTTGCAAAAATCAAGAAATCGATCACTGCAACAATCGGAATCATAGCTACTGCACAGATCGACTCTCCGATCGTCAGGAGCTCGACCGCTGTTCATCATAATCAAATGCACAAAAAAAAGAACTGAATCAACCTCCTCTCAGAACCCATTACACACAACAACAACAAAATCATTGATTAAAAAAAAGGAACAAAAAAACTGAAAATTTATAAGTTACTTCATTAAAATGACTAAACAAGAAAAAATGGGTTGTTAAGAAATACTACAATGAATAAGCTTTTGCTGGTTGAATCCATGGCTTCAAACAATCACACATCAGACACAGAAAGCTTATGTCTTTTTCATACGGATTTTACCCTTTCCCACGCAAGGTTTGTTTTTATGGATTGCGTCTCGTTCAGATGGCTGAGGTTGAAACACAACACACGTGTCTTTTTTAAATTAAATAAATCATTTTTAATTAATATTCGTTTAAAAATAATAATATTTTCATTTTATACATCACCCGGGGTGAAATTTGAAAAATAATTAAATTTTTTATGTTTCGTTTGGGAAGATTAAAATGATGACTTCTAATTAAATTTTTCCTTTTTTATTGTTTATATCGAATATCATCCTGTTTACTTAGAAATTTTTTGAAAAAAAATTAATATTTAATTTATTAGTCTATTAATTTAAATCGAATATTATAAAAATTTATTATAAAATAGTGTTTTTAATTATTATTTTCTTTCACAAAATTAAAATTTGAACCTTTAATTTTATTTAATTACTATTTTTAACATTTATAGTGGCATTTTAACATTCTCTTTATTTTATTTTTATTAGCATAAATATTAATATTTAATTTATTAATTGATTAGTTTAAATAAAATATTATAATAATTTATTATAAAATAAAACTTTCAAATCATTCTTTTAAATTAAGACAAAATTAAATATTTATCGTCAATTTTATTTAATTATCTATTTTTTAACATTTAAAATTAATTAATAGGGTAAACTTAGTAAAAATTAACTGGGAAAACTACTTGTTAGTCACCTAATTATAGTGTGTGCTTTATTTTGATTACCAGATTAAATATTTTTTTAATTTAGTCACCAATCATTTATCAATCCTTTTGTGATGTTGAAATTTGAAAGGGATAAAAAATAAGCAAATCTTTTCTATAGTTAGTTCTAAATAATTGTTTTATTAGCAATAATGCAGCCATTTAATAATCATTTCGATTAAATTAAGAGAGGGAGAATTAATAATTCGATTTCGTGGACAATTATAACCGACTGTGTATCGTGGTATTTTTTTAATCCTTCGCCCCATAATTAATTAATAGGGTAAACTTAGTAAAAAAAATAATAGGGTAAACTACTTTTTAGTCACCTGATTATAGTGTGTGCTCTATTTTGATTACAAAATTAAATGTTTTGCAAATTTAGTCACTAATGTTGCAAATTTTATCAGTATGAGCATTGTCTGTAATGAGGACCAAATATATTTAATAAATGTCACATCAGTAATTCTGTTTATAATTTAACAACAATAACTACATTAATACAATTTTATAATGTTAATGATTAAATTTTTTTTTTATGTTTTTTTAATTTGGTGAAAAAAATCAAAAAAAACTTTTAATCATAAACCAATTAAACTTTATGTTTTGTAACAAAATGATAAACTAACCAGATAATTTTCCTAATCAATATTTTATAAAGCAATCAATTTAGTCTTTCAATAAATTTAGTGGATGTGCATTTTTCAATTTGATCAATAAAATCGAAAGCCGTTCCCTCATTGGGCCCAAAAACGAAAAGATGATCTTATAAATTAGCATTAATATAATCTCTTATATTTTGATATATAAGTTTTTGATAAAATAAATTATTATGCAACATTTTATAAAAAAAGGTGAAATTCTCGAGTTTTGTTCATAACATTGAACACCAGCTAAAACTTAAATGAATTCTAAACTCTAAATTTTAACATGAACTAAAAATCTTGAAAATAAGTCTATTTTACTTTCTTGGTTCCATAAATTGTAAATCATAACATTGGAACTACCATAAACCCTAAAATTTGAAAACATGGTTTCATTTATTATGAGTGGGATTTTTAAAAATCTTATTCTTTATCGATATTTAGGTTTTTAGAGAATTATACCTTTATATTTATGAATGTGTTAGATATGGATGTCAATTTTTAGGAAAATTGAATAATCTAAGCTTAAGACAAAGCTATAAAAAAACCGCTATAACATCTATTATAAATAATTTTTGTGCATTGTGTTCTATTTTCAAATCAAAAAAAAAAAAACAATGATAAATTACAAACAATGATGGCCAACTACCTCATTAGTGTTCTACCAAAAAAAATTGAGATCCCAAAAGATTTAGTGAGAATAATGTAGGACTAACACTCAAAGGGCTTTTACCCATATTATTAAATGAACATTTGTTTAAAAGAATGAATTATAGGCCCTCACTTTTAGTAAAATCAAATTATAAATAATCATTTTATATCAATCAAACACAAGGCCTGGTTCAAATAGTATGTTTTTATCATGAACCATGTGATCCCAAATTCTAAAATAGTTAACAATCTGAACTGGATTCCAACGGCTTGAACCACGGTTCAGCTGCCCAAGCGGCCTGCACTACTGCAGTCATGTTCTTCAGCAATAATAAATGTTTGGGTAAAGTACAAAAACAGTCACTAAACTATCTCCAAAAATACAAAATAATCATCAAACTTTCAAAAATTATATAATGGCATTAAAATTTAATTTTTAATACAAAATGGTTTTTTAATCTGGTTGAATTGTTATCTGTTGAAAATCTGAATAATAAAATATTTAATTCCCCATATTGACACATTCAATCAATCTATTCCTAATCTAACCATCATTATTGATCTCTAAATTGATTAAATGTTTTAATATTAAAATTAAATATGATATTATACAAATTTTCACAACTACCACGTCTCCCAATTAACAAAAATTAAATGCTCAATGATCAATTTGTAATTAAAACTAAAATTTAATGTCCATTATATAACTTTTGTAAGTTTAGTTACATTTTATATTTTTAAAAATAGTTTAATGACCATTTGTGTATTTTACCCTAAATGTTTTAGAAGCAGCAAGTAGAAGGAGAAAATGGAAAGCTTAAATTCACCACCCACCCCTTGTTTATTATTATTATTGGCTGTTTCTCTACTTAATAATTACCTTATTCCAATGATTTATACAGATGACTTCAACTTAGCTAAAACCTTATGGCTAAAATAAAAGAATTGACAATCTCTCCTTTTTTTTCTGTCTCTATAGCTTCTCTATCTACAACCTTAGTAATTAATGCTTTCTTTTTTCCTCACCAACATAAAAGATGTTACAAATCGCCTTATATAGATTACAAAATGTTGATCTTGCCATTTTCTGCTGTTCCATCTCCTCTTAAACTTCCATAGAAATCCGGGTTTTAATTGGTTTCAACTTCAACCCCATGCTTTCCGGTGAAAGAAGCTCCGGAGAGATGCAACACGGACTCAAAGGGCTTCTAGGACTAACACTTAGAGTCGCTCGGTATAAGCCGTATCCTGTAAGAAAATACTCTATTGGTATCAACATGGCATGGGGCTGCTCCTCTGTCACCATTGACCCACATGCTTGAACCTGTAGGTTCCACCGTCTCATGTTGTTAGCTCAATGCCATATGTTTTTTTTTCAAGATATAGATGTAAAAGATATTAGAACATGGGTTAGGCAATGAACTGTTTACATACCTCCACTAAGGCACTATATCTTCTATCTAATTTTGATGTCATGTGAAGAGCCTCGGAATGGAAAGGAGAGTTCTCGCCAACAAATATTAACGAACGGCAATGCAGTTTTCTTATCCCTTCACTAAGGTCGGGTCTCCTGATAGACGGTAAATAAGAGTTTAATGCCGGACCACTACATGCATGCATTGAAAATTTTCTCTTTTTTTTTCCCCCTGATAAAGGAGATAAGGAAATCTAACTAACCACGTGAAACCTGTTTGAAGAACAGTTTCAAAAAGAAACCTAGTCTACCTAAGTAACTATCTACCATGGAGATAGGCTTACCCGTTCATTGCTTCGAGAAATTGCCAAATATTTTTACTCTCCCTTTCATCTAGCAACTGCAGGGGAAAATGCCATGTGACAAAATAAACTTATTTTATAATGCCAGTTGGAAAGTAAATAAGAGTCAAATACAAGGAGTTCAAGAACTAACTCTTCTGCATGCCTGAACTACATCGGATTCTGGTACTCGAACACCACCACGAACTTCCTGCCATTGTCATTCAGAACCTCATCACTCAACTAGTCAATTCTAGGAAGCAAAACGGCATATGTTTTTGGAGCCGAAAAATACCTTACTGAAGTACCGCTTAAGCAACAACTCCTTCACCACACCACACATGCCATAGAAATATAGTAAATTTGACATCACCTGCAATAATATGACAATCCATTAAACCACATAACCATTTAACCACCAAAGAGGAAATAAAAAGGTCCGGAAGGGGAACCTTATTTAACAACCACTCTGTCCATGAGGGTGCTCTGCAGAGGGGTGAAACAAGTATTAACCCAAGGACACGTTGCCGGTATTTCATCTATTAAGACAATACAGAATAATTATTTGCAAGATTACAACAGAATATTTAGTTCTTTATCTGGAACTGGGAAAGGGAAAAAGGAAATTTTGTGTTCTTAGCTACTTGACTTACAGCAAATAGGGTAAGAATATATGCTCCAGCTGTAACCCCCATACACATTACAGCACCAAGCCTGCAATTAAAAAGAAGAAGATGAAGAATGGAAGAGTTAAATAAGGAATAAAGCTTGTTTGCCTTTGTTCTTTTCCATATAAATAATTATTGATAGTAACGTATTGAAGAAAATGACAGCTTAAGAACTTATACAAGGGTAGTAGGTGCATCAATTCATATCATTTTCATACAACTAGTACAATAATTACCCACCAACAAAATATACTAAAATGTTAGAGCAGAAAAGATTACAGTAAAGTAAAATTCTAACCAGTTGACACTTAAGAGAGAAAATAAAGTAACTGTGGAATTATATGATTACCCAAAAAAGTTGAGAACCTCAACAATTTGATCTGCCAAGTCATCAACAGAAGGCATAAGATCATCAGGACCGACTGGGGCTGCTCCCAACTGCAATATTTCTTGAAGAAAGTCCCGGATAAGAAAGGCGTGAATTATAGAACTCAAACAAAATTTGTTTTGATTAAAACCAGAAAATACAAGATTAAAACATGAACAGAACTGACCTCATGCCCTGGAGGACTTATATGATATATGCAAAAGTTGTGGAGGAGTAAAGAACTAGCTTCTGGACAAGAGAACAACCCTTGAAAACAGGAGGTATCTGCAAAATCCCACACAACCAAAGTTTAGGTAAGAAACGTGAAGTATCCTTGGATAAATGGTCTTGCTCATTACAGATACCAACAAATTATAATGTTATGAACTTCAACATATTACATTGACATGTAAAACTTTAGCTCAAAGCAATCAAGCCTCAAAATCTGGGAAACTATGATGAAAACACAAAAGGTCTCAAGTTTAAAATAATCAATGTCTATGTTTAGAGAGAAAATTTCAAACATGGAAAGAGCAACCATTTTTACCCAAAACTGTTGGCAAAAAGATCAATTTTCATAGACTCTGGAAGCAGATATGTTGTCCTAAGAGGGAGGTATAAGGAAAAGAAGCAGTACAGTAAGGTTTCTTGCATTACTTACGATTTAGAGCTAAATCAGGATAGGTAACAAGAGCCGGCTTATCTTGGTCTCCAAACACAGCAACTGAAACTGTACCATGGTGAGTTCTCACAAGGTACTCCTGCAGATAGATTTTACAATGCATTAAGAAACCTACTCGAAAACGACCAAAGATCAAATCGAATTACCATAACGGAGAACATATACCATATGATCACGCAAGGCAATGAGAGTCTAATTGACATGAATTTCATTTACTTTAAAAAGAGACGTATTCAAGCATAGCCCAAGCTAAGTATATTCTAGCTTGATAGAGTTAGCATGTGCAGCAGAACTTTTTTGACAGACTTTACTGTTTTGCTCATTTAGGCATATTATGCATCATCTAAACTCCTAATTTGACAAGACTTTGACAAAACACTAATGAAATTACCAGTCATAAGAAATCCCCCCCCCAGAACAGTTCAATAAAACAAACATTATAAGTTTCAAAACATCATTGAATTTAGTTTATCATTACTGTAATCAACTTAAATTTATCAGGGTGTTTCTAAAATAAGAAAAGTTTAAGAAGCCATTAATCAATTGACCATAAAGAACAAATTATGTTATCATTCAAGATTAATTGCAGCCAAAACGTAAATAAAACTGACTGTTACTATAGAAAACGAATGAATAATTTCAATATATGCTTTGAGACGAAAATAAATAAATTAGAAATAAACAATAAATCCAGCTTAGCTAAGCAAAAGACGGATAGCTGCATTCAAGCTTTAGGAAGGAAAGCATCTTCTCCCATTTCTTTTTCTCCTCCCTTCCCACATTTTCCCGGTAACCAAACAAGAAGATAAATAGAAATGCAGGTTACCTTGCCGCCAAGAGCGAACGTTTCCATATCAATGGAAACCGAGTCGCTAGAATCTGTCATTTCGCCTCTCTCACACTCAAAATGAAGACGCATTTTTAGAATTGGCTTCCATGCCTTTTATACCAAATCTTTCAATCTGTCCCTTATTATAGATTTTATATTTCCATTAAATTAAAATAATATTGAAAAAATACGTACGCATTTTTAAAATTTTGCAATCACAATTAAGTTATAAATGCATTGCAAGCTTTATATTAAATCTTTCAATAAGTCTGTCCCATTATTACTTTAAATTTTCTATAAAAATATATATTTTAGAAATCTTCAATAAATTAAAAATATATGTTTTAAAAAATAATTAATTAAAATATTTAAAAAATGAAAAAAATAGTATTAGGTTTAAATATTATGACCAATCATTAAAATTAAATTTGAAAAGAATATAAAATAAATTTAATCAAAAATATTCAAAATTAAAATATTTAAATTTAAATCTTAAAACCCTTAAACATCTATATAATAGTCTCCGCTAAAAATTAAATATTAATATAAATTTAAATATAATTCACAATATAATTATAGTTTAAATTAAAATAACGTGAAATTAAATATAAACTCCATTAATAGTATTTATTTTCATATAACAAAATTAATTTTTTAATCATAATAAAATTCAAATTTAAGATATCAAATATCTGAAAATATATTTTTTAAACTGAAAATTTTAATTCGTACCAAGTCACCGACGCTCGACTTATCACTATCGGTGAAAGCAAAACTCGCAACTTACAAAAGTCACGTATAACCGGACCTTAACCAGGGAACGAGTTAATTTAACCCCAGTTAAGTGGCCGACAGTTTCTCCAGTTTTACAACAGTACCCCATTTTTTTCTTTCATATAATTTCTTCTTCTAAATAGCTACTTAATCAGAAGCAAAAGAAAAATACACGTGAAGCTCTGGTTTTAAACTCAGCTCAATTAAATTTAGAAATTAAAATATGCATTAAAAAAAAGATTATTTTAAATATTTATAAACACTTTTACACCTCTAAACAACGTGAAACAACCTATCGAACTAGGGGGAAATATGAGTTAAATCTTACACTTGTTTTTATGTGATGTTGTCGTCGAACTGGTGTTGAAATAATCTCAAGTAAATTGAGATGAAAATGATGGTTTAAAAGTTAATTTATTCATCATCTAACGATCTAAAAAATAATAAAATTAAATAAATTTTACATGGCGTAAATAAATTTTATAAATATATAATCAAAAAATAAAATTTATTATTATTATTATGGAAAGGAAACTAAAACAATGGTACATAACTAAATTGCAGTTCTTTTCAACAAAAAAAAAATCATAACTAAATTGCAGCTAATAATTTTATAATTTAAATCATGACATTTTAAATAAAGAAAATTTGATTGAGAGTGTTATTCCATAATAGACTTATATAGTACTCAATTTATATTAATCAACCAACGAATTAAATACTGATGATTTTAAAAAAAAATCAGCTAATATTCTTTGTCCGTCATGCAGATGCAAGATCACCATCGCATCTAAATTTGCTAAAGATATTTTATTTATTACTCCAGTATTTAGTTTGTGTTTTAAGTAATGAGTGAGTTAAACAACATTGTCACCAAGAGTGTGACATTTTCTTCAACTTTCTCAACCCATCTACTCTTTAGTATAAGATTTTGTATTATTAACTAGGATATGCACAAAACTTATATTATTTCTCTAGAGTTAGGTTTCACTCACACAATGCACAATTATTTAGTTTTACACTTATTTTATATTATTTGATTTGAAATTTGTAAATTTAAGATAACCCCTTCTTTTTCCTGTAAAAACATATTCATTTTTTAATTTAATAGAAAATATATTTAAAATCGCATTGAACAGATAATTTTTTTATTATACATTAATGACCTTCAGTCGTCACATTAAATATTTTTGGTACTTTGATTTTAATTTAATGGAGTGGATGAGAGTTAATAAAAATGCAAACTAATATATCAGCACATTTTATAATGATTGTAGCTATATAACATTTATTTCTTTCTTCAATATTTTTTCACTTTAAATGTTTCAAATTTAGATGTATATCATTATTGTACCAATACCATTTAATATATTCATAGTTGTTGAATAAATTAAAGAAAGTCACTTACGAACAGAATCGAAATTAGATAATATAAAGATAAAATCTTCTAATTACAAAATTAATAAGAAACTAATAAATATTTATTTTAATATCTGAAAATTTAAATTTAATTTAATAAATATTAAAACTATCATAAAAATTAAAAACTTACACCCCTCCCATTCTCTTAATAATTTCATCCGTATTGTCAAAGTCTATATTAAGAAAAATATATTCGCATTGAGATGCATCCTAGTAATAATGAGGTCAATAATAATAATAAAAATAATTCATAAGCTCGGATCTCAAAAACTAGTATTAAATTCAACCCATAAAATTCAAACAGATCAAACATTAATAGCATGATTTTTATATTATTGACATTTATTATTACTTACGTTACTCATCAATTAATTCATTTTTAATGTAATTATCAATTAAAATGTTTTACAAATAAATGAAGGTACAAAAAACTTTTTAATATAAAATTACTTTTTAATTTAATGAAAAAATACAACTCTGAATATAGAATTCATAATGAAAAAATTTAAAATTTATTGAATTGATATAAAACATTTTTATTCGTTATAAAAATGATGAGATAATCATATCGCGTCATTTTTACATCATCGTATATAAAAATTTTTAGAAAATTAGAGCATTTTGTATAAGAAAATAAAATTAGGTCAAGGGTATAATTCACCATTGTCGCTTGATGCTATAACTTAATCTCGAATCTTTGACTAGAAAATGGCCAAGTTAGTATATATATATATATGTAGGTTCCAATGTCCTTTTTTATCTTTTTAACCCAACAATCTCATTTATTTAAACTTACAAAACATACTCGAAATATATTTTTTATTAAAAAATATTAATATATATTTAAAAAAAATAGGACTCTGTGTTTCATTTGATGTGATTACTATTGTTAGGTTTCTAATTTTCCGAGCCTTTCCATTTCATGATTTGTGTGTTTTCTTCAATCTGGTATCGCTTCAAGAGGTGAATTATTGTGGTTTTAGGGGTTTCAAGGGTGCTCAAGTATTTCCATCTTTAATCAAATCTAGAAGCCTATTAGATTCCACATTCACGGACTACACGAAAACCAACAGAATGGAGAAATTATATTTGGAGGCTATGATATAATTCTCAACAGAATGGCTTTTGAAGGCTATAGAAGTATACATTATTTAGGGTTATATTTTTTATAATATTTATGTCCGTCATACGGCTTATATTTGGAGTGTGAGTCTGCCCTTTTTAATAATGTCGTTTTCAATGTTTGAATTCGCATACTCTCATTAAAATACAATGTGTCTTACTAATCCACTCAAAACAGTTTTACTATTTATGATTATACTTTAATATATAATATGCATGAAAATATACACAATTCTTTTGTATTTAAACTATATAATCTAAAATATAAATTTCAAGCCCTATTCTTTAATATGATAATTTTTTAAAAAAATTTAACAAATAAATTAAGAAATTACCATGTGTCTTGTTTATTTATTCTTTTTAAATATAAATTAAGAACAAGTAACAACTTTCAAAAAATAGAGCTAAATATTTCTTTAGAAAAATATAGGATAAATATTTTTTTTTGGTTTATAGATATATGGTTCCTTCCGATATTATCTTTCCCGTAATTTAATCAATATATATATATATATTAATATAATTAATGCAAACATGTCAACAATCTCTAAAGTATATGGTTAAAAGTTTTCAGTTGACACTTTTTTTTTAAGTTGTGGGTTTTAAATCTAGACCCATTGTGACCAAATTTTTTCTTTCCCTAGATAAAAATTGTTCAAAAAATGCAAACATGTTTAGCGATGCAATCAATGGAAACATGATTTGTACAAAACTATATTATATAATAAAGTTTTATAATATAATTTTCAACATTATATGTATTATGCAATAAATTTCTTTTAAATAAATGATATATAATTTTTATTATTCTTATTTTAAAATGAGATTCATGATTAGTATAGCATAATCACGATAAAAGTGAAAAGTAATTAATCCATATCTTAGATGAGTAAGAATTGTTGTCAAATGTGAAATCAAAATCACCCTGTAAACCCACCATGTAGGGTAAATTAGTAGAACGATGTTCCTAATACCACTCTCTGAATACTTTGGACATGTTTTTTCGGGACGTTTAACATTTTACTAAAATATATTATTATTATTTATATATTGTTAGTATAATTTTTTTACACAAACATATTTGTTTTAACTTTAAAATTTAAGTCAACAACTTTTAAAGTATGTGGTTAAAGCTCTCAATTTGCACATTATTTTCTCTTAGGTTGTGGGTTAAACACGCACATTAGGAGCAAAATTTTCCCCCTCTCTCTATAAGTAGAAATTGCTCAAAAACTTTAAAATATAAAATTTAAATTCTTAACTCTAAAATTATTAATCTTACTTTCAACTCTAAACTAAGTGTATAAACCTTAAAATAGCCTGTTTATAAAATATTTTTTCTGCGGTTAACATATAAGATAATAATCCATAATATAATAACTACTCCCTTTGTCCCACTCAATATGTCTCTTTTGTGTTTTGAAATTGTCTCACTTAAAATGTCTCATTAAAAAAACAAAAAACTTTTATAAGGCAAACTTCTCTTTATACCATTTTTTAGTTTCCCAACAAAATAAAATTCAACTTTTTAAGGATAAAATTGTCGTTTTAATTATTTTACATCATCTTTCTTACACATTCTTACACTAACTTTTTTCTTTCTAAAACTGTGTGGACAAAATAAATGAGACGGATAGAGTATAAAATTATTGTCGGTGAGTCTAACATTTTAGACCAGGGCAAAATTTAACAACAATGTACGAGTTTTCATACTACGTAGCGCCTACGTAATGAAAAGAAAAAGTTGGGTGATATTTTGACTCTTTTACCCGAAAAATTATTACATATTTCTGGCTCATCACGTCATTTATGATTTTATCACCTAAAAATTAGCTAATTAATTTTTGTTTTCTATATTTTTTCTTTCAAATATGAATTCACTTTTTTCACCATGTAAATAGGAAGCGTGTGGTTACATAGAAATTAATTAGAAAAGGAAAATATGACAGAAAAACAAAAATTAGTTAACTAATTTTTAGTGAATGAGAACCATGAATGGCGTGGTGAGCCGGATTATATAAATTTTTTCCTTTACCCAAAACTTTATATCTTATATTATTTATGGATCTAATACTAAAAAAACATTAATTTTTAATTTAATATATATTTTTAAAATTTGTTTTGACGGTTATGATGAGTTTTGTAAAATATTAATTTTTAATAGTACTTGTTATACTAGTATGACGAGTTTAGTAAAATATTACTCTTAAATTATAATTGAATAAATTTCATAAAAATCTTTAAAAATTCTTAAAACACGTCATATTAGTATATCGAGTTCTTTAGAACTCATTAGCAAACTAAAAATCTAAAAAACACATTGTACCAGTGAGACGAGTTTTAAGTGTTAAATAAAAAATTAATGTTTTATTTGAATGAAGATATGAAATAATATTTTGTAATGTCACATCACGGTGTGAGAAGCCACGTGTCGGTTTCTCAAGACGTAGGTTATATATTTATTATTTTAATTTGTACTACGCTACAAGTTAAGTTACCAGAATAATGTGTATAGACCATGTTTTCTAAAGTATTCGACCTTTTTATTTAAAAAAAAATGCATATTTTTCATGGATGGAGACTATTTTGGGTTGGGAGTTGGGACTTACCAGTTACCATGGATTACACGTGATGAATAAAGTCTTCTTTAATGGCATGCCCTTTGCCCCATCCTGCCATATTCAAGTAAAAACAATTGACCCCTTTCGTTAGTTTTCTACCTTTTTTCTTTAATTGGGTTTTAAATCATGCAATGCCAAATCTACGAGTATTTCAGTGTCGGTGATTAGGTTTTGGAGCTCATAAGTTACAGCCTTGCCTATTTTAGCCACGTCTTTTCAGTCACGAAAGTCCAAATATATGGTGGGCCCAGTCCTGTGTTGGAAGGAACAAATCAAAGTTTTGGGGCTTGGTAAGATATACGGTGAGTTCGAACATTGGATATTCAAGCTCCGCCCGGACCAAAGGTTCCGAACTCGACAACGGACTTCATCCTGTTCCAATGACCGAACCCAGCAAACAAAATTCAAAACTCAAAAAGCATGCACTATACCACTTTCTCCGGCCTTTTATCTAATTGTGCAATACTAATAAAAAGAATATATATATATATATATTAATTTAAGGAGAGAAAAAAGAGGAGCATTTAATCTCATCCATTCGTTTACACCATACAATGGTCATGAATCTATATAAAACTGAGTTTTATATGGTATAAGTAAATCTCATCTCTCTTTATATATAGGGTTAGAATCAACTTACATTGTGAAAAATTCAATTATTTTTATATATTTTTTTAAACAGTTGGATGATGATAATAAATGGCTAAGGGCTCACAGGGCAGCCAAGATTCAGAGAAAGCATTTATGTAAGAGATAGCTTCGGTCTGGTTACCATTCTCCCTGTGGTATTAGATCATGGCTTATGAGATTTGTTAGATGGGATATTATAATAAAAAGCAATTGCACCGAGCCATGATCTCCACATTCATAATCATACCCCAGTGAACGTATGACATTGACAGCAACAAAGGGCCATGTCAAAGCAAGATCCTTTAGTTGTTTGTCAGGTTGCAAATTTCCTCCTTGTGGACCGAGGAATGTATGGTCCATCTTTATAACAGCATCATACATACATAGTCTCTCTTCAAATAACTTCATTTCCATGGCCCTATGAGAAAATGGATGTTTATTCAAGTATCTAAGTGGCTGGCACAATCAAACGTGCTAAAGAACCGAGAAGTTCAAAGTGAAAAGAGATAGTTTGAACATTTCAAATGTCTAAAAACGACAGAAAGACGACTTCATTGGTCCTAAAACTAATCTTGAGGGGACTTCTTTTGAGGGAAATTATGTTCATGGAAAACAATCTATTTTCAGTGGTAGATAAGATGTTGTTTAAACAACCATTCATAGGCACAAATAATGCTAGGTGATGATGCCAAAGACAAATAATTGCCGATTTACAGCATTGACTGATGATCAAGTGGCCTGGTCATGAAAGATGAAAAATAGGCACATACCTTTGGTCTGGTCACATGTAGGGAATCAATGGCATATCTAAAAATTCAAGAACGAAGTCCAAAATAAATTTTTTTCAAGATGGGTATGCATTTTTTTTTACTTTGACACGTTAAATTAAATTTCTTAAAGAAGAAATTTCCTCTAATTTAAATTTGTTTCGAGAAAAATGGGGATACAGCTGCTCCCCTAGAGAGCCAGCTGCATCCGCCCCTGCAGGGAACTAGCATAACAAATAGCTATAGATCTTTCCAGTTTTATTTCAACACATTGTCATAGTACTCTCTATAGTTAATCTTCTACTACTCGATCATCATTCAAAGATTGTAAAGAAGAAATTTGCCTACTTCTACATTTTGAAACCGATAAGTTGCCTTGTTTAATAGCAGCAGGCTTCGTCCAAAGCTTACTTTTGAATAGTAAGTACAGATGCAATGAAAATCAAAGGGGTAAAAAAAAGAAGTGAAGAAGCTGACCACTAACGAAGTGACATGTAAAACCGGTTCCAGCAGCATCCTGAGAAAGACATCTGTTACACAACAATGAATTATAACTACTAACATCAGCATCAAACAGGGGAAGGATAAAAACAAAACCTTATCACAAAAAGGAATACCATACTATTGCTAGCAATAAGCTTGGAATAAAAAGCCTCGTCAAACAGAAGAAGAAGTGCGATTCCCAGTAGTGGCCAGGCTTTATATAAAACGTGTCAATTAAATGTTTGTCTACAAGAGAACAGAAAAAAAAAATGACTGACACACACTCCTGATAGCAAAGTTATATGTGCATATATCCACCATGTTTGGGTCAGTGTTGGATATCTACTTAATTGATCGTACGCTTAACAAAAAGAGATTGATATTTTGATATTTGCTTTATAAAGAAACAAAGAAAGTGAAATAAGTAGTATGGCGACAATGATATAATTAGATATCAAAGTCAAAATTGGTGACTCAACAAACCATATGAAAAAGACAAACCAATTCATCCCTATCGAACTAGAAAACTTACTTAGCACTTGTAGAATTAAATTTTGAAATAAAACTTACCCGCTGAAAGAATTTAAAAAAAAAAAAATCACAAAGATTCTTTTGACGGCGTTGCAGGGCGTGGAGCGGGAAACTAGAAGCTGGAAAATGTCTTTCCAACTGGAGATTGAGCTCGGGAAGTTAAATTTATTAGTGGAATGAGAAGTTACCGCGGAGTAAAACCAGACGAATTTAAGTGGCGCCTTGGCGGGTCGGGTAGATTCTGTAGCGAGCGAGAGAAAATGGTGGTGAAATTGGAAAAATCGGTCGAACCACGACGGTATTCGGCGGAAAAAATGGTGAATGGATTCTGATAGCGTGAGCTAAAATGAGTCCGGTGGTTTAGAGTGGTGGATGGCGGTGGCAGAAATTAATTCCGAATCGAATTGCACCATTCTTTCGGAGTGTTGACGCTGAAATGAATATTTTGCCCGAAAGTATAATTAATTTTCAGCATATCTGATTTTGTTTTTTTAAATCGATTGGTCCAAGCCATTTAGCGCACATTGAACCAATGACCAGGGTAATAAAAATAGAAATCCAATTCACATGCATCAGGGGAAAAAATTCAAATCCAAGATTTATATAGGCTGAAGGGTATAAAAAGACTTTAAAATTTTTGGGAAAACTCAATTAAACTCTTAAATTTTTTATTTCTATTTAAACTCTTAAATTAAAAAATTAAATTAATTAAGTTATTGTACCAATAAATTTTACAGTTTAACTTTTTCTTGTTAGATATTCCCCGCTCAAACTCTCTCTTTCACTTTTTAAGAAGACTAAATCTCTCACATATAACCCTGATTGAAATGAACGATCACTCGTTAAGAAAAACTCGTCAGGAATTTATATAACCTCTCATTTTTCAGTTCCTCTCTCTGGCATAAAAACATTCCTCTATTTCCTTTCCACAGTCCACAGGTTCAAATGCTTCTCTCTTATTTTCTTTTAATCTTCCTCTATTAACTCAACAACTAATGGAATTTTCCTTCAGTAAATAAATTGGAAGAGGGTGCCAATTTATTTGAAATAATTGAACATTAAAAAAAAAAGAAAAAAAGTCAACTTCGATAATCCACTAAGTTTGTTTTATTATTTTATTGTTAGGCAGAGTTTTATGATCTAACGGTCATATAAAAAGTCCACGGTACCCACAGTTATGATCGTTTGATTTAACTTTATAATAAGATTAAGCTAATAGCAGGGGCTAACATACTCAAACCAAGCCTGTCTACTTGTGCATGCTTGGTAGACTATGATTAACCATGATTACGTTGTCTTAACTCCTCACACCGTAGGATTAAGCTTTCTTAACAGCTATAATAATTATTTGTTTTTTCTTTGTAAGAGTTGACCAACTTTTTTATGCACTTGTCAGAATTTTGTCTCAAATTCATTAAATATTTTATGTTTTTTTTATAGTAATTGTAGTTAATAATATGAAATTTTGATCATAAATGATTGGCTTTGCTAATAGTATTTTTAGATATTCTTTAAGATTAATTAATTGGTTAATTTTATTTATAATAAAACAAATAGTAGATTACCCTAAAAATGATTGGTTTTGCTAATAGTATTTTTAGATATTCTTTAAGATTAATTAATTGATTAATTTTAGGCTTAAATGCTACTTTTGCCCCTGTAATAGTCTCAATTTATCGATTTCGCCCTTTATGATATTTTTGCATCAATTTGACACCTGAAATAGTCGACTTGCATCATCGTTTAGGGTTTATGAATACTTTATATTTTATAATCACTTTAGATTGATAAAAAAATTAGGGTAAAGTACATCAGTGGTCACCTAATTTTTAGGACGCGTTTATTTTGGTCATTGAACTTCTAAAACTTTCATTGGAGTCATTCCACTTTTAGTCCGCTTTCATTTTGGTCCCTCCCGTTAGTTTTCGTCAAAAAATGCTGTCGTGGACGTTAATTTTCCTTTTCCTTAATAAAATAATATACTTTGTGAGTCCCTGCTGATTAAACCATATGAACCTTCTTTTTTTTTTCTTCTTCAAATCTCTGCAACTTTTTATCCAAGCCACTAAAAAAATCTGAATGGACAGCATTACACTGAGGCAGCTATGGATGAGATAACAATCTGAAGCCGGAAAATATTGTTTATTTTTATATAAAGCGTATGGTGACTACTAAAGCAGCAAGGATAGGTAAATCTTCTGAGTGAACTACTGTTGCTTGCCTATGGTGAACATGAACACCCGGTGTATCATACAATTTCTGCAGGAAGACATAACCACAAAAAATACTGGTTGGTATTATAAAAGAATAAATAGTCAAGTACTGCTAAAACTAATTTTATTCGGTTTAAAACTATTCAGGTGACTAACAAAAAGCTCCAAAAGATTCTTGAAAAAAAAGGGAAACATTATGCCAAGGAGGTAGGATGAAGTTCAGGCAATGAACTGATCATGCATATTCCCTCCTCCAAGGAAAGCATCAATCTGGATTGGACCCAAGGTAGTTCCAGGAACAGCAGATTGTTTTGGTTTGTACTTTTATGCTGCTGCAGCTGCTGGATCCCTTTGTGCCATCATTTCTAATGTTTAATGGGCCAAATGAAAATACATTTTAGCACATCATTATTGTATAAATTTTGATAAATCATTTAATTTATCAAAAAAGATTGAGGAAAAGTGGGACTGGTTTGAATTCAAATAACAATTTATGATAAATTATATGGAAGTAAGGCACTTATAATTTATAAATGCAGATTTTCCAACATTAGCTGATCCCTGTAAGAATGATCAAATGAAAATATATAATCACTTATACGGTATAATTTAAATTCATAACAAATCAAAGCTTAAGAACAACTAACATTTTGATTAAAGAAGATAAAGGACCTTTGGCCAGACACATGAAAAGCAAAGCAAAAATATTACTTCATGTTTCCCTGGACATACCTGTACTAGAAGCAGAGTACACACATGACAGCTAAATGGGGTCGGGAACCCATTTTGCATTTATGATTAATGCAATAAAGAAAGCAGCAATGAGAAGAAAATGTTGTTTGGCTTCAGATTGTTATCTCATCCATAGCTGCTTCAGTGTAATGCAGATCATTCAAAGTTTTTTTAATGGTCTGGAAAAAAGTTGCAGAGGTTTGGAGAAGAAGAAGAAAGGGAAGGTTCATGTGGTTTAATCATGAGGTTTGGAGAAGAAGAAAATTAACGGCCACGTCAGCATTTTTTTATGGAAGCTAATAGAAGGGACCAAAATAAAAGCGGACTAAAAGTTAGATGACCCCAATGAAAATTTTAAAAGTTTGGTGACTAAAATGAACGCGTCCTAAAAGTTCGGTGACTATTGGTGTACTTTACTCAATTTTTTATTAGGGTTTAGGATTTAGGGTATGAGATTTAGAAATTAGGGTTAGAGTGTCAGTCAAGGGGCAAAACGATGATGCAATTCGACTACTTTATGGGCTAAATTAATGCGAAAATATCATGGGCGAAATCGATAATTTGAGACTAGTACAGGGACAAGAGTAGCCCTTAAGCATTAATTTTATTTATAATAAAATGCTTAATGTCAAAATAAGTGCCTAAACTATCATGTTTTCCCTTTTAGGTGCCTAAATATTTTTTTGCTTATTTTAAGTGCTAAAATTGTCTCATTTTATTTTTTTAGATGCCTAAACTTTTTTTGTTCTTTTTAGGTGCCCAAACTATCATTTTTTACTTTTTTGTTCCTTTTAGGTGCCCAAACTATTATTTTTTTTTGCCCCTTTTAAGGTCAAACTGAGTTACGTACTTTGATCAAAAAATAATTGTTTGGGCACTTAAAAGGGACAAAAAAAATTAGCACTTCAAAGGAAAAAAATGAGATAATTTGGGCACTTATTTTGGCATTAAGCCATAATAAAACAAGTCATAGATTACCCTAAAAACTAATTGATTAAGTTTACTTAATTGTATAAAAATGATTAATCTTTGCAAAGGAGAAAAAAGAAAAGAAAAGAAAAGAGTACACCTCACATATGCCTTTTTAAGTGAATCTTGGGGTAGCCAATAATAATACTCAACCATTTATTTATTTGTATTTCAAAGAACAATGAATTTATTAATAGAATTGGAGAGCATGTGCCTTCAGCTCATTGGGAGCCACTTGTTTATGGTTTATTTATTAGTAATGATTTAATATCTGGCTAACATGCGCATTATGGAGTCTTTAAATACATGATTTTGGAGACTATTTAACAAAGTCATCAGGACATAATTAAGTAAATTATTTTTGGTGTTATTTGGAGTTGAGACGGGAATCTGCATATCAGTTGCATCTTCAGAGATTCATGGGGCCGAATCCGATAACTGCCATCAGGACAACGTTCTTTTCTTGCCTGAAAACATTTCTTCCCTTGGAATTCAAGGACTCGGCTCTCTTTATACTAAGCAATGAAGCAAAGGACTGAACCAGGATGCTGCCATCCTTTACCAGGTTTGCCACCGCAACTCTGTGATTTATATATGGCCAAAATCAAATACTGTTTTTTTTTTGTTAATTAAAGCTCTGGGTTTTTTTTGGATCTTCAAGGATTATGGAATGGAAGGTGGAGCATTTTGTGGAGTTTTTGACGGTCATGGGAAGAATGGTCACGTTGTGAGCAATACGGTGAGAAATAGTTTGCCATCCATGTTGCTTAGCCAAAAGAATGCCCTGGAAAAGATTAAAACAGCATCAGATGAAAAGAATTGTCAACACCAGGGTTTACTTAATTGGGAAGAGGCTTGCATCAGTGCTTTCAAGGTGTTGGACAAGGAGATTATGCTTCAAGAGAATCTGGATTGCTCCACCAGTGGAACCACCGCTGTAGTTGTTGTCAAACAGGTGAAAATTCATTGTAGTCCAAGTTCATAATTTGATTTAACAAAATTATACAAGTTTCCGTATTAAAAAAGTTCCATTTTTTGTTTTTGAAAGAGTGAAGATCTTGTTATTGCAAACCTCGGCGATTCGAGAACGGTGTTGGGAACAATGACCGAGAACCATATTTCCAGGTTCCCCTTTCGCCTCTCTTCTCCTGTAAAAGCAAAAAATTAACGATCTGGATTATAATTTATTTTAACTAAATTACATCGTTTGGTGAAATGATTTTTGTTTAGGTAAAATATTTTTCTACTTGATTGCCCCTTTTTTCCGTTTTGTGATTTGTTAGATTTTTACCTTCACGAAACTTTGTATCCATCTTTGATCTACAATCCTGCTGCAAAGATACTCTATTTTCAGAGGGGATAAGTCCTCAATATTTTCACAGGTTCGATGATATCTTAGTGACTCGTTTCGTTTGGAATGAAAACTATTCTTTATATATCCCTACTATTTCCCCCCCTTTGTGGTAGAAATGTTTGTTCCGGGTATGGAAAAGTTGCATAGTTGGTGTCATTGACACTCGTTAGAAATCCTAGTAAGTTTAAGTTGAGAAAGTCGCCCCTATAATGAATGGATAGAAATGTTTATTCCAATAATGGAAAAGTTGCATAGTTGACATCATAGACACTCGTTAGACATCTAACGTTAATTTAGGTTGAGAAAGTCGACCCCATAGTAAATGGATAAAAATGTTTATTCCAGTAATAGAAAAGTTGCATAGTTGGCGTCATAGACACTCGTTAGAAATCTAGTCATTGATGGCATTGTATGTTTAGTAACAAAAAAGTGATGGCATTGTATAGGTCTCACGTTTTTAACAACATTTCAGCCTCGAATTTGCTACTTTTAGTAGGGATCCAGGATCATCAAAAGATCTTGGTTTTCTTTTTTTTTTTTACAAAATTATTTTTATGGGACTTTCACAACTGTGCACTCTCAATTTCGTCAGGTAGGTGCCAGTGTGTGGTTCAAGAGAAACTCATGGCGAGTTTATGAAGGTGTCATTCTATTTTTAGGATAAAAATAGAAAAATCTGAGTGAAGCAGGTTGTTCATGCTAATTTAGAGATTATTTTCTCCAAACAGACATAAAATCCAACAGGATATATTTATAATCTTAAACAAGTTTGCATCAGGTTTCTGAGTGTTTTTTGTTTGAATGTATTTCCTTGTGTGCTGTTTGCATCAGGTAATTCTGATCCTGGATGCCTAACCCATCCGTCCCCAGTCCATGGACTCGTTGGAAACATGGATCATGGAATCGACAATTCAAACATCTGAACTTTTTCATCGAAACGAAACAAAAATAGAAATTAACAGCTCCCCCTATTTAAAAGCTAACCTCCAAACTCTCATTCTTTCCTCAAGAGCCCAAAAATAAGGGGGATTCAGGTCACCACCATTTTCTACGTAATACTTGTCCAGATTCTATCCAGTCCCTTTCAAGTTTCACCCATCTCCTATCTATATTACTCCGAGGCTACTTTTGTAATTACAAAACTCATTCTTTTTCAAATTATTATAGTAATATTCTTTTAATAATTTTGTTTTCATCTTTCCAGGAGCTGTGAGAATTCCAGTGCTATGAGAGGCCAAATCAACGGTGGTATAAGGGGATTCGCTTCGCCAGACAGGGGTGCGCTGGAGAAGAGAGGTGGCAACCGTAACAATTACAATCACCACCACCACACCAACAACAATGATAACAACCACCACCACCACAACAAATCAGCGGCATCTTCAGAGACGGCTCACGATAGCAAAAAAGCAGGCTCGTCCTCCGGGAACGGTGAGGTAGCTCCTGCACCCATCTTCTGGCCACCTAAATTCGTGATTGCTTTAACGAATAAAGAGAAGGAAGAAGATTTCTTGGTTTTTAAAGGATCGAGATTGCCACAAAGACCTAAAAATCGGACCAAGTTTATTCAATGTAAATCTATATTATTCCTTTCTTCTAAATTAAATCACAATTAATCTAGAATACTCGTCATTTTAAAATTTAGATGAATGGAAATTTAGTCATTAGAGAAGTTTTTCATGTGAAGGAAAATTAATTTAACATGCTGTCTGGAATTGAAATAGATAAGCTAATAGTCGTGAATTACATGAAAAATTAATTCTCTTTGTTGATAGAAATGATAAGGCTTAACTACAAAATAAATGTTCAGACTATGTATTTTTTCTTTACAATGAGTATTTAAAGTATTTTTTTTGCTGAAATAGATATTTAAAGTTTTATTTTTAACTTATTTTAAAGGCAATTGAGGTACTTACCTTGGCGCATATTTAATAAAAAAATTATACACCTATTTCAACTTTAGGTATTTTTTTAACAAAAAATAAAATTTTATTTATTTTTTTTAATCAAAAAATATTTTAAACACCTATTAAAAAAAAAGCTAGGCAGTTAAGCCAAATTACAAAGGAAGTATTTTTTAGAAAGCATACACGTGTCAGAAAATATTGGATAGCACCTGTTAAGAACCAACTCGTAAAGCTTGTGACCCGGTGCTAATTTAATTGCCAACTTGTGTATTGGTAATGGTATTGCCTTTTGCTTTGTTGTAATTTCGGGAGATTCTAGGTTTAGCTTTAACGTATGGACACTCGCATTTGAAACAAAGCAATCCCTTTTTTTTTTATTATTTCTAAGTTATTTTTTTTTTATAAAATTTGACTTGTAAAAGAAATATTACGCTATTGTCACGGACCAAACTTTTTGGACCGAGACATTAGCGCGAGCAACAAATAGGGAGGTTGTGCGCAATGCAACGGGCGTGTCAAATGTGGCCCAGCACTTGGAGGAAGGCGTGGACCGAACCTTTGGGACCGAGGCATTGGCGCAAGAATCAGCCAAAGAGAGTTTGCGCGGTGGAACGGGCTTGCCAAGACCATCACACTTGGCCCGGCACTTGAAGAATGCTAAAGAGCCCGCAAGCCCACAAGACTTAGCCAAATCCATGGAGGATTCAGGAGGGTAAATTGGTCAAAGCATTATCCATTTATTTGAATATCATGTATAGATAATGTTTGTGATAATTTGAGATTTGAATTTGAGATTTGATCAGATAAGATAAGATAAGATCAATCTCGACCGTCGATGTAATTTAAACCGAGCCGTTGGATGTAGGGAGTTCAACTATAAATAGAGGCTCCTCCTCACTTGTAAATCACTTCATTCATTCAGTTCACTTCACTTGAGTAATACAAGAAGCATTTACTCTAAAACTCTTTGAGTATTCTTTCTATTGTTCTTTGTTGTTCTTGAGTGTTCTTCGTTGTTCTAGCTGCCAATCTCTTTCCGTTGTTCTTTGATTAGCTTTCGCTTAGAACGATCTTTCGTTCGAGGGCTTCGAGGAGTGTTCGATCTTCCTGAGCGAGAATCCCGGTTGAGTTAGGTGTTTGTCGAGAGATCTTCACCTAAGACCGTGACAAGGTACTTCAGGGGGACTTAGTCGACGTTTCAACCGAGAAAGCGACTAAGGTCCGGCACGCGATTCGTCTGCGGCAAAGGTATAGCCCCGCGACACAAGTGGTGTCGGATGGCGAGGTCCATCGAATCCGAGTCTTTGGTCGGCCGTTGTCGGCGGGAGAGTACTCACAAGGTCGGTTGAAGGCGGACTTAGACGTAGGAATCGATCGATTTGCGCCGGCGTCTAAGGCCGCACGGATCAGCTAGAGTCAAAATCTAGCCCCGTGACAGTTGGTATTAGAGCCAAAAGGCGGTAGCTGATAGTTGGTATCAGAGACGAGCGGTGGTAGCTGGTAGCTGGTAGCCAGGTTCCGTGACAGTAGGCATCGGAGAGAAGTTCTGGCGGCGTTGGTGTCGAGTTGAGCGGTGATAAGTTGTTATCAAAGACGGTAGCGGGTTCCGTGACAGTAGGCATCGGAGCGAAGTCTTGCTGATAGTTGATATCAGAAAGAGCCGTGAGACTTGGTAACAGAGAGAGCCACGAGAGGTGGAATCGGAGAAGTGCCGTGATAAGCGCTATCCGAGCGAGTCAAGGAAGGGACTTGCGTTCGAGCCAGCTCGCAGTTGCAGTCAAGCGTGGTAGTGACTTGTGTTCAAGCCAACTTGCAAGTGTAGTCAAGTGTGGTGGGTTTCGACTTGTAGTTGCGGATAAAGCGTGGTGGTGGTTTGCGTTCGAGTTAGTCGGGCGTGATCGGGGATCGACTAGTTCGTGGCAAAGTGGTGATTGAGATGGCACCAAAGAAGAAGACACTGACAATGGACGATGTAAGAAAGACACTGAACGAATTTGACGAGAGGAGCAACCGTCTTGAAAATAAGGTACACTCGAATCTTGAATTCATAACAGCTGTAGAGGCTTGGGTCGATAAACTCTTGGACTTCAAGAAGGAGGCCGAGGTGGTGTTTGAAGAGTTGGAGTCAGTAAACCTTGAGAAGCTGGGTTCGTTGGATATTGAGATGTTAGAGTCTCTAGAAGGGATCCGGGAGGATGTTCAATTGGCTCTTAATGGCTTGGATGTGAAGATATCTGAGCGTGGCGATTCCTTAGAGGCTGCAGTGGAAACTCTAAGAGAAGAGGCCAAGAAGACCCGGAGTGTTGTGGAGTCACGTCTTGAAAAGTTAGAGTCCATGGAGGGCAAGTTCAATGACGAGACGCAACGCATACTCAACGAATTGGAGGTAGTTCGAGAGAGTTGTGCTTGTGAAGCCAAGATGGTGGATTTGCAAAAAGCGGAGAGTTCTTCCAAGGAGGAAACCGCGAAGGAGATCCAAGAAGTTCTCAACTCAGTGTACGAGAAGTTGAACCAACAAGGTAATTCCCTTCAAGATGCAGTGGAGGCAATGAAGGTGGAATTGGAGTCGTTGGGAAAGAGGGTTTGTAGACTTGAGAAATCCGAGGAGGAGGCCAAGCAGACCCAAGGTATTTTCGAGTCCCGTCTTGACGAGGTAGAGTCCATAGATGACCAGTTCAAGGACGAGACACGAGAAGTTCTCAACAAGTTGGTGACTGTTCGAGGGAGTAATGCGAGTGAAGCCGAGATAGAAGCTTTGCGAAAAAGAAGTGGATGAGCTCAAGAGGAGTCTGCTCGGTTGCAAGACGGCAATGAGCGAATGTGATGCGCTCAAGACCTTCTTAGAGGGATTTAGACCGGGGGCGAAGCTCGCAGTAGAGCAGGGAGATGCCCAGAGACTTTCAGAGGCTATCGTTGTTGCCGAACCTCGACCAAGCCCGCAGGATGCAAGCGGCGAGTGTTGAGTCAACCAGGCCCGATTCGAGAGACAAGGGGAATGGTGAGGCTAAGTCCGTACCCGAGAGAGAAGAAGGGAGCAAGAAGTTGAAGTGCTACTTACGTGATGGTCCTCATTTGATAAGGGGATGTCCCGAGAAGAACCGCCTAGCTGCCATGGTGAAGACAAAGCAGACGAGTCAAAGGGTGAAGTAAGCGAGACTTGGGGCGATTGCGTGTGTCAATCAATGCCGCCGCGAAGTGAGAGCGATGGTTCGACTACGAGTGCCAAAGTAGTCCAGCCAGCGATGAGACTTGGGGCGAATGCGAGGGTCAATGCCGCCAAGCAAAGGGAGAGCCGTGGTTCGACTACGAGTGCCAAAGTAGTCCAAACCCGGTGATGAGACTTGGTGCGATAGCAAGTGAGGAAGTCGTCAAGCCGAGGGTAAAGACGAGGCAATTGAGGTGTTACCGTGTAAGGGACCTCATAAGTTGCGGAGATGCCCGTTTTGAGCCAAGTGGTCCGAGGGACAGGACAAGGCCAAGAGTAAAGAGCACGAAAACTTGGTTCCGAGTTATCTAGTTCTCGCCAAGGTAAGCGGAGACCATGAGCGAGAATGGGTTGAAGATGTCCGGGAAGGCTGGGAAAGAGCTTGCCGAGGATGTTCGGGGAAAGAGCATCGCTTTTGAGACCAATCTGATGTCGAAGGGGGCTGAGCCGTCGAGGACATAGCAACCGTTAAGATGCCACCTATGGGCAAGGTGGGAAAGAAGCGAAGGACTTCGAGGAAGAAGTGCCGACGCAAGATTAAGCAACTAGAGTGTTACCAGTGTAAGAGGCCTCACAAATTGCGAGATTGCCGGATCGAGTCAAGCCATCCAAGGAGTTGGGTGAGCCGTAAGAGAGCGAGGTCAGATCGCTTGATCCGATAACGCCGAGTTCGCCAAGGCCAAGGGGGGACCGTAAGCGAGAAAGGGGTGACCATGTCCGAGAAGGCTCTTGAGAAGCTTGCCGAGGATGTTCGGGAAAGAGCATCGCTTTTGAGACCATTGTAGAGTCGAAGGGGCCAAGCCGTTAGGGACATAGTAACCGTGGAGACACCACCAATGTGTAAGGTGGGAAACAAGCGGCGAACTTCGGTAGGAAGTGTCGACGCAAGAGAAAGCACCGAACTTCAAGGAAGAAGGATCGATGCAAGAGAGCACCAAACTTCAAGTCATAAGGCGGGTGTGCAAACCGCGCGGACTTCGGGAAGAAGTGCCCGATGCAGAGTAACGCAACGGACTTTGTGGCGAAAGTGCGATGCATGCAAAGAACTTCGATGAGGAAGGTTCAATGCGAGAGGGGGCCGACTTCAAGGAGAAAGAAGGGTGACCCATTTTAGAGTAAATGTGACCGAGGAAAAGGTACATCTCAAACACGTTCCTAGTGTTTTTGGTTTTGATTTGCCGTTGTTGATGAGCGTAGGTCAAGTAAGACCTAGTCTTGATCAAGGGGGAAAAGAAGATTGGAAGAGACCTTTCGAGTTCAAAGGGCAAGCGAGTTGTCGACGAATCTGAGAGTTCATCTGTGTTCAATGTTGTGACGACTTCCAAGTCTTTGCCGCAGGACCAAGTGGGTCCGAGTCGAGGTAAATCGAGTTTGTGGGAGAGTGCTCCTACAAGGAGATGTATCAAGAGGCGTGCTAGCACGCGATGTTCAACGACAGTTTTGAGGCGAGGCGAGAAGTTCATATGGGGAATTGCATGAAGCCGAGGCATCGACGAGTAAACAAGTTGACCCCGCCCGATCGTTCGAGTGCGGCCCGACGAGGCGTCGCTAAGTCAAGTGGGGAGATCATCACGGACCAAACTTTTGGACCGAGACATTAGCGCGAGCAACAAATAGGAGGTTGTGCGCAATGCAACGGCGTGTGTCAAATGTGGCCCAAAGACTTGGAGGAAGGCGTGGACCGAACCTTTGGGACCGAGGCATTGGCGCAAGAATCAGCCAAAGAGAGTTTGCGCGGTGGAACGGGCTTGCCAAGACCATCACACTTGGCCCGGCACTTGAAGAATGCTAAAGAGCCCGCAAGCCCACAAGACTTAGCCAAATCCATGGAGGATTCGGGAGAGGGTAATTGGTCAAAGCATTATCCATTTATTTGAATATCATGTATAGATAATGTTTGTGATAATTAGAGATTTGAATTTGAGATTTGATCAGATAAGATAAGATAAGATCAATCTCGACCGTCGATGTAATTTAAACTGAGCCGTTGGATGTAGGGGAGTTCAACTATAAATAGAGGCTCCCTCCTCACTTGTAAATCACTTCATTCATTCAGTTCACTTCACTTGAGTAATACAAGAAGCATTTACTCTAAAACTCTTTGAGTATTCTTTCTATTGTTCTTTGTTGTTCTTGAGTGTTCTTCGTTGTTCTAGCTGCCAATCTCTTTCCGTTGTTCTTTGATTAGCTTTCGCTTAGAACGATCTTTCGTTCGAGGGCTTCGAGGAGTGTTCGATCTTCCGGAGCGAGAATCCTGGTTGAGTTAGGTGTTTGTCGAGAGATCTTCACCTAAGACCGTGACAAGGTACTTCAGGGGGACTTAGTCGACGTTTCAACCGAGAAAGCGACTAAGGTCCGGCACGATTCGTCTGGCAAAGGTATAGCCCCGCGACACAAGTGGTGTCAGTGACGAGGTCCATCGAATCCTGGAGTGCTGGTCGAAGCCGTTGTCGAGCAGGAGTACTCACAAGGCTGGTTGAAGGCTGACTTAGACGTAGGAATCGACTGATTTGCGTCGAAGGCGTCTAAGGCCGCACGGATCAGCTAGAGTCAAAATCTAGCCCCGTGACACTATTGTTTTAAGATGTTTAAATTATTTATTTCCCTTGGTAAAATATGTTTTAAATTCTTGACGAATGTCCTGTTGAAAAAAGGCAAACGGATTGGGACAACATACACGGGTAATTCAAAAAGAAGGTCGAAGTAAGCAACCGACAAAAGAAGGCACAATGCTCAAGGCATTCTTGTCTGGGGGCTTTTCTGCAATATGCTATTATTGTAGGGGCTACTTTGTATATATTTGCTATTTCGGATATTATCTTAACATCTCAAAGCGAATAAGTAATTATGCTCTTCGAATGCTTATTCTGGGAAACTCTAATTTGCAGCTGGTAAGTCCGGGGACATGGCTGTGCGATTTAACCCTCGAGCGATACGAGGTCCGGGAAAAGAAAATCACAAAGAAGGTATCATTTATTTAGGTGTTTTAAGATATTAGAATAAATCTTTTGATAAAATTTCCACATATGTAAAATGCCACATAATGAGAAAATTTAACGGAAAAAAGAGTTTGGGGTAACTTGTGGAAAAAATTCTATGTTCTTTTTTTGTATTTTATGTATGTCCAAACACTAAAATTTTTAATTCTATACTCTAAACTCTAAATATTAAAAATTATACCTTAAACCCTAAACATAAGTTCTAAATTCTAAATTTAATTTTTTTAATGTCGATGCATGTATATGATTACCAAAAAGGAGTAGAGAATTTTTGTTCAAGTTGTGTAGCAAAATGTATTTTCACCCTATTTTCTTTAAACTCATTCCTAGAAATCATTTTAATGTAATGAGATGATCTGCTGCAGAGACCAAGAGGTCTAAAAGCTATGGGAAATGTGGAATCTGACAGGTTTTTTTTCTATAGTACTTGCAAGTTGCGATATGAATGTCGACGATGTTGAAGATGAGGGAATGGGAATGTTTAGAGGCAGTTGATTTTTCTTTTTTTTTTTGGTTGAGGTTGAGGCTAGCGTTTAAACTGTGTAAATTAATATCCTTTTCTCATTTGAGATGAATGAAGACAAGTTTGGGTCTTCATTCATAAATAATAATACTTTAAAAGAAAAACTGAATTTCTTGGAGGAGAATAAATACTTTAAAGCCAAAAATAAAGAAAATAATAATGTTCAGAGGACCTGGTTCTACAAGTTAAAGAGACTTCAAAAGAAAAACGGAATTTCTTGGAGGAGAATCAATGGAACACGATTTCTTTGGTTTGGCAAAACTTAGGAGCTTTGGTTTACTGGCACAGTTGACACATTAGAAATGTTGGTTCTAATCAATTTTTATGAAAAAGACAACATTTTTTCTTTCAAACATAACATATCATGAATTAGATTTCATATAAAATATGTTCTTCCATTATAATATATATGTTATTCAACGTTTCCAATAAGAATATTGTTAGGGAAAAAAGAACGTAGCTTACACGTTACACAGCTTATATAACAGAGTTTATCTCCAACCTAACTTCTTATTAACGAAGAATAATTTATCTCATTGTCAGAAATGAGATGGCCCACAACATGATATCAAAGCAAGAATAATAATATTATTATTGGTGAAGAAACTGAAAGAAAGAATGGGGGCTGGGGTTTCCTTTCGTTGTCAGTGGAGAATAAGAATAAGGTTTCCATATTCAAGAAATGCAATGAAAATGGTGTGGGATTTAATTATTCATCATTGACTACAAAAATCCAATTAACCCACCACCTTAATTTTGGCAATGCACTTCAATTGTGATCTGCCCATTAACTTAAGACCCACCCAAGACCACCAACAACCATAATCTCATAATTGCTTCTTCTTTTTTTTAACATATTAATCCCATAACTGCTTCAAAAGGCAATGTTTGATGAATATAAATTTAGAATCTCAATGTTTATGGTGTTATTTATTCCCGGGCATGAAAGTTGGAACCAACAAAAAAAAAAAGGGAAAAGCTGAAAGAAAGAAAGAAAGAAAGAAAACAAAAAAAAGCAAAAAAGGGTTGCTAGCCATTAACCAAGGCCAAGAAGGGATCTATATTTGAATTTCACTAAACTATAAAATTTTGTTATTCAATTTAATTTTTTTGAATAATTATTTTAAAATATTTTTTAAAAAATAAATATCAAATCGTTTTATATTTTTTAAAATAGTTAGTTCTAAAAAAACAAGTTTTTTAAATAAATGTCTTAAAAAAGTGAGTTGACTTTTTTAAAATCAATTGAGTCACCTAATTAGACACTTATTTTAACCAAAAATAAAACTTTAAGCACTTATTTTAGCCAAAAAAATATTTTAAAAACTTATTATAAAAAAAACATAATTTAATTACTTATTTTGTAGTTAAGCTTTGAAATTCTTAAAAGCTTTTGTTTTTAACATAGTAAAAAACAAGGGACCCCAATTTGCCCATTAGTTAAGGGTAGGGAGGATAGGGGATATTTTCCATTAGTGACTGGTGAGTGGTGGACAATGCTCTCAGCATTAATGACAATATTTAATGATTTAATAGTACGATTCAATTTGATATCAGAGTATTAAATGAGTAAATGTGACTTTAAAATATGATCAAACTTTAAAGCAAAGTGAGACCAAAAAGTTTGAACTGGAAATGTCCGATTTAATTATTGCAATTGAATATGCTGGCACTCTTGTTTGGCTGCAGAGAAAACGCTAGAAACTGCGCAAAACACACACACTAACAACAAATGCAATAGTAAACAACAAAACAAATTGAAATATATAAAATAAAAGATTATATACTAATGAAAATGATATCAATCCATAATAATACTGAAATCAACAAGTCCAAAAATCATCCACCATGAATCATCTGTGCAGTACATACCCATCTCCCTCGACTCTGATATATGTATGTAAATATAATCACTCCTAGACATACTATTACTACTAAAATTCCACATGAAATTCAAAATCCGAAAAGATGAACTATATAAATGAAAAATCAAGGACCATTTCTCTACACCATCCAAAGAAAGGAACCACCAGGTGAACATCCTTCAGATCCTGAGTGTAGAGCCGAAAAGCAGAGCCATGACGGCGGCAAAGAAAACAGACACGAATGAAGGGGAGACGGAGACGGTTCCAGATGTGGGACTCGGAGCTGGGGCATCAGCAGCGATGGCTGAGCCCATGAGAGCACAAACAGCGACGAGAACAAGCATCAGAGAAGCCTTGGAGAGAGCCATTGCTGCAATTCTCGAGCCTTGTCTAAAGGAAAAAGGGGTTGAAAGATGGAGGCAATGTGTGTGATTTTGGGAAGCGGGATAGGTAGGGTCTAATATATAGAGAGAGAAGGAAAAAGAGGGAAAGGTCGGGCAGCTGCCCGGGTTTCCAACCTGGAGATTATGATATCGTAACATTGTTACAGCTGGTACTCTCGGCGCCTACCCGTTTCAAAGAATTTCCTTAATTTTACTCGTATGGGGTACAATTTTCTCATTACCAACTAAAATTTATTTATTTATTTTTTTGATGACACCAATTAAAAAATGATTATTTTTATTATAATATTTTTAATGATTTTATAATTTAATATTTATAAAAATGGGATTGATTAAAAAAGATAAAAATATCAATAATTAAAATTAAATTACGATATTTAATCATCAACTACAAATATTATTAAATAAAAGTTATTTATTTTTTAAATTAGCGCGTACCATTAGACACATCCAATGGGAAGGGTGGGGAGGGCGCGGGCCGCAATTTTTCATTTCTTTTATTCATTTACCCTATTTTCACATGATGATGGCGGAGGTTGACTGAGCTGACGAGCGTGATGCTTTCCGGCGCTGCGAAAAAAGGTCTACACAATGAATGTTAATGGAAAATTTTTCTATATTTATTCCGGGATTCGAAATTGATTTCTTCGTCATTTCAAAATTATGGTAGTGAGGTCATTAATACTCGAGATCGAATGAAATGGAAAAGGTTCGATTTTTTTTTTTCAAGAAAATTTAAGGTCCGGACGAATTATGAGAGGAGAGACACATGGGGGGGGCAGTCTACACAGAGCCGCAATTATTAGTAGATTCCGTCGCGAAACAACTGAAAAGATCCGGATTCATTACGGGACCCTAAAAACATCACATGATAGAGGCGGAGGTTGAGCCAACTGAGGGAGAACACGTGGAGGGTCACAATTCACACACATTTTTTTTTAAAATATTTCAAGCCGGTCTACACAACAGCCTTTTCTTTTTAAACCCTGGCCCTGCCCTGCTATAAGAATCTTTAATGTATAATTTATTTCCAAAGTTTTTAATCAAAAAATTTAAAATTTAATTAATAAAAAAGACCCTAAATATTTGGTATTTGTATATATAATTAAAGGAAAATTTTTTGATACATTAAATTATATAAATTTTAATTTATATAATTTTTTTTTTATTTTAGAAACTAGGGTTTAAAATTTAGGGATTAAATTTTAAATTTTAAAATATAAAATTAGTGTTTAAACTTTAAGGTACAAGGTTATGAATTTATTTTACAGAATCTATTATCAAAATTTTATCAAAATTTTACCCTTAATTAAATTAGTTTGTGACTGGGAATTAAACAATTTTTTTGCCAGGCATTTTCAATGCGAATATCAAAATATGATGATTGTTTGCCCCTAAATATAATGAAAAATACTATAATGAGCAACTATAAAAATATTTATATAAAAAAATCAGTCCCATATATATATTATGAAATAATAATAATAAATTAAAATCAATCCCATATATATTATCTGTACAAACAGATCAGTGTTGGGAGTTCCAAAAATTAGGAGTGCACAGGTAAAACAAAGAAAAAACACATCATGTATCACTGAAGAGGGTTAGATTTCACCTTTGTATGAAATGACTAATGAGATCAAAGAAAGGACCTTGAATCCAATCTCCATCTCAAAATTTGTTTCAAAATCAAAATCAAAATCTGGCAGTGGCAGGTTCTATGTTTAATTCATCACTCAAAAGTCAGAAGCCCAAAACCTTTGGTGCTATCCGTAATAAAGGCTCCATGGCGCTCGGTGCAAATTTTCTGGCGAAAAGAAAACAAGTTGAACTCGGCTGATCGTTATACCTACACTGGTGAACTTCGTGGATTCTCTTGAAAAACTCTTCTGTAATGTCTGATCTACCAAATGTAGCGGATGAGGCCCACCCCTTGACCAATCAACCCATGTGATGCTTCTATTTGCCAAGAGATTTGGCGTCTGGATTGTTAACATGGTGGGGAAGTAATGCTCGTCAACGTAACATGCCGGTCGGCAGAACTGTAGAAACTTCGGATAAAATGTAACATCTTCCACTATGTTGACTGCAAGTTTTCGGTTGATTTCAAACCACTGGGACCCCTTACGCCACTTGCTGATATTCACCTCAGGAGCCATATTAGAATTGTAACGTCCTCTACCAAATGGCCCAGGGTCATCAAATGCACCCATGAAGCTATATTTGGATTTCATTATGTACTGGTAGGTGACGCTGAAATTGTATACTGGTATGCAAGACTCAGAGAGGAGGATAAACCATTCATTGGATATGTCCAGCAAGGCATTGGCAAGGAGCCTTCTCTCAGCATCACACATGCTCATCCTTCCCCATTCAGCGGCCTGCCAAGGAAGCAAATACAGAAATCAGGAACTCCTCTACCCCCAAAAGAAAGGGGGGGAAGGCTGCAAAATGTATAGAAAACTATATTTGAAATGTTGAAGAACAAGTGCCAATAAATTATTTAATGAAAGATGCAAGAACAGCAAATTGTTTAGGTGTAACTGAAAGAGAGATGCTTAATACAACAAAACAACAGATAATACAAAGATGACAGTACCTAGGAGCAGAAGAAAATTGCCCCTTAGGCTTAACCCTCAAATACAACAGCCAACATTTTACATAGTAATTATAGGTCATAATCTAGGAGTTAACACAATCATCTGATTCCAAAGAGTTGAAGAATAAGACAAAGGTAAAATTACAAACTTTTCTAGTAAGAATTGAACCATTCAAGATTCCTAATCTTTACTTCCAGTTTTTTTTTTCCACCTTAATCAGATTCTTCTATCTTCCAATGGAAACCCAAACAAATAATCACCTCTTTCGCTCCTAAATTCACTTAAGGACCATGATTTTAAAGCCAAGCACGAATCCTGTGAAATCTCTTCAATGAAATTCAAATCACAACAAATTGTCTATCTCCTACCTGGTCCTAAAGCAAACCTTTAGTTGACTAGAAGCACCCATTCCCACACTCACAACTTGAAAGGTCTCTAAACCATACAGTTTTCTGTCACTCTTACATGGCATTGAAAATGACCTTGTCTCTCTAGCTACAACAAGCCTCAATAACAAGGTGTGATATAACATCAGGGGTCTCAAACCCATATTGCAGTTTGAAGCACAAAACAAACACACAGACAGTATAAATAGATAGATCTCATAAATTGATGGCAATGACAGATCCAGTTTGAACAAGCAAATATATCTCATGCTACCATATGGGTACATGTCATGCCTATAATCAACAAAAAACTGTGATTTAAGGCAGCAGTTCTATGTATAGCCTTCAAAAAACAAAGTTCTGACTAATTTATGTAAGAATGCTAACCTGCACAACACTAAGAATTCCCAGATAACAAAATTTTAAAATTACCCAAGCATGCTATTATCACTTTCACCATAGAAGCTACAGATGAAAATTTCTAAACAGAATAAGAACAATGCAAGGGAACTAACTCATCATGACTTACAAAAACAAATAAAAAAACACAAACCACACCACAGAGGAACAAATGTGCAAGGGTTCTTAACATAACAATGAAGAAAGAAGATTAAAAACAATTAATAAGATTCAGAAACAAGTGAAAACTAAGATTAAATAATGAATGGATGTTTAAGTAGCATACTTGACTCGGGATTTGTCTCCGGTAGAATACTGAAGAACGAGGGGACTCGGCCTTGAAGGACGGCATTGAATGAATGTAGATAGAATAAAGCCCTTCATGGCCCTTGAAAAACCTCTCCCAAAGAGGAGCAAGTGGCAATGGCCCTTTGGTCAAGAACATAAAAGCAATCTTCGGAAGTCTGCTAAATGGGTACTTCTTTATTCGCGGCACCAAAGCCGCCCTCCATAATAACTCGTTATCACTCATTGAATGAAGCAAATTCGTTAGGGGTTTTCTCCAATTTTCTAAACTGTTTGATTGTTCATCACACGGCACAAAATTAGACTTGGCTGTAGTTACCGCGCTATAAATCCCGGAACGCCGGATCGTATATATGGTGATGATCGAAAAGGCAATACAGAGAGCAATAAAGAACCCAAATAACTGAAGTGCCCTCCATGGCAGAGTCTTGTATTGGTTTGTCCTGGTTGTGACCACCGGATCCTTGCCTCCTCAAATGACCCAACCGACCCAATTCTTGTTTGCATCTTTCAAGACAACTCTGAAACCCGAATTCAAGTTCTGGGGACAGATCCAGAAACCCCTTCCTCTGTTTCCCGGTCAAATGCAGTAAACTAAAAGCTCTTGCATTTTAGATCCCCAAACGATTAATTCAGTCAAAAACTCAAATCTCCTGGGTTTTTAGTATCTAAAGATCTTAAAATCCATAGCCCTTCTTAGCAATAGAAACAATAATGGAATTACAGATCTAGAGATGAAAAGTTGTACTATCTGACCCAAAAAGATGAATCTCAAAACTATTGTAGCGTGAAAATCAAGAGTTTATAACAAAAGGGTATTGGAAAAACAGTGTTCTCATCAAGAACCTAAGCCAAGATCAAGGTGAGAACTAATCTAATGAAAGTGTGATTCCTAAAAATCATAAACCAAAGTAGTAAAGATAGTGAACATACCCTGTAAACGTAAAAAAGAGGGAGTTTTTAAAATAAGATTTTAGGTACTTGAAAGGTGGCCAGATTACTATTGATGATCAACAAGATGGAAGAACAGTAAAAGAGGTTAGCCAGAGGAGGACAGTAAATGGTAAATTAGCTTGAATTTTAAAAAAATTTTAACGCAATAAACCAGCCGTAAAGCAATCGGGGTGTTTTTAACTTTTAAAAAATGGTAACAAAAAAACTAAATGAAAATTTTTTTTTTTCACCTTTTCAATTTTTTTTTTTTAAAAAAACCCATAGTTGGATTTTGTAAAATTTTAAGTTTGCCTAGGAGGAGGGTAAAAGATTAATTCAGATTAACGTGTCTTTAGATCATTTAATTTTAATTTTTAAAGTTTGATCACTAAATTTTAAATTGTTATTATTTGTTTTTCATTGGGTTAAAACAATACTCTTTCATCATTTTTTAGCTTTGTTTCATCTCATTTTTTTATTTTCATTCCATTTAAACTTTAAAATATTTTAATTTGAAAACTTTAATTTTTTTTTTTGACATTTTTTTCAAATACTCAAGAAATTAAAAAACGCACATCATCGTCCCCTACTACTCAAGGCACAAACGAATTACTCATTGTGTCCCTACCACTCTATCAATTTAGATTTACCCAAAATCTCTTTGAAACTCATGAAACTTAACCAAAACCCAAAAAAATGACTTATCTACAATCTTACCTTTCTATCAATATAAAATCAAGATATATAGTTTGTCTTCTCTTTCTTCACTTTTTCGCCATTGAAATTTAAAAGAAGTTGATCCAGATAACAGAAAAGTCAAAAGGAAATTAAAAAAAATATGATTTTTGGCATAATTAAAGATTATTTACACTTTTAAAAATAAATGTCCTACCATAACGTTGCTAATGGTTTAACAATAGAGTGGTTAAAATAAGAGTAATTCAAAAGCTCAATGATCAAATTGAAAAACTTTAAAGTTTAGTGACTAAAATAGGAACATAGTCAAAGTCGAGTGATAAACAACATAGTTTACCCTTTAATTTAATATTTTTTTTTGGAACATTAACTGGGTCCGTTCTCTATTGAGCGAGTTAAGTTAGGATTTAACATAAAGATTTGAAACTAAATTATGAAAATTCAAATACACTCCAAATTTTTTTTATAATATTTAATTAAATCTTTTATAAAAAACTAAATGAATGACATTTGATTCTAAAAAAAATCAAATTAAAAATATCATTTTGCATTTTCTGATGCATGTTATCTTGAACAAGAAGCAAGACACTCAAATTTGCCTAAGTATGATTTCATACTTGTTTTGTATATCTCCTAAAATGGTGGAATTATATATATATGTTCACGATTAAGATTTGCTGTTTTGGACTTGATGATTCAATGAAAAATAAAATGAATATTATCAATAACATAGAATCAAAGAAAAATATACTTTTTTTAATAAAAAGATTTCCATCAATCAATCAACCATTAGTAGATGGGTTTTTTGGGAGTAAAAAGAAATTAAAAAGTAAAAATATTTGAGATTTTAAAAAAGGGTTATTTTGCCTTTTCACTAGGCATAGTGAAGATGCAGTTGAACAAATTATAACACCAATATAATTTTTTTAGAAATTAATTAATAAAACAATATAAAAAGTATTTATTTTAAACGTAATGAAATACAACTATTTGTTAAAATCTGTTCTCTCTCTCTCTCTCTTTTACAAAAATAACTATTTACTTGTATTTTTAGCTTATCATTTATTATATAATTTTATTTTTTTTAAAAGAACATTAACTTTCCGGCTGAATTAATACTAGTTAGTTTAACACCGAAAGATTCAACCCACCCTATGGTAATAAAAATGTTGCCATAATTATAAAATTTATTTTTAATTTTGTTTTCAAGATTGTATTTATCGAGAATTAAAAACCGAATTTTAAAACAAAACAAATTATACATAAATTATTTTAATATCCCATAAAGGTGTGAAAGTCAATAATATCAAATGCCTAATTACTAAAAAAGAAAAAAATAAAAAAAAATTTTTTTAATAATATTTTAGAACAGAATTATTACATAAAAACTCGTTGTTCCGCTCACCTGATTTTGGCAACAACCCAACCAAATCATCGAAAACTGTCTTTTATTCACCTTCACCGGTAATCCCCTAACGCCACTCTGGTAGGTTTTTCGGCGAACTAAAACAACATGATATCCTCTTCTTCTCCCATTTTTTACTGGTTTTTTTCTTCTGAAAAACCACCCTCAAATAACCAAAAATTCGTTAAAAAATTGTCTTTTTTCAATTGGGAAACTCATCGTCGAATCGGCCTCAAAATCGAGGATGTCAAAATTTCAATAAAGAAAATTTTTATTTAATGACCGATGGGATTCACCGTCCGACGCTCTGATTGCCAGAATCAAAATGAGAACTGAAAAACGATTCAGTGATGATTTCAAAAACTTTTTCCCCTTTCATTTTGGCTCTGATTTGTTTCAATTGATATTTTTATTAAAATTTAATCAAATTTTTATTTTGATGTTTCAAATCAATGACATTTGATTCTAAACATCACATTTAATAAATATTTTAATAATTGTACAAATACGTATATATTTTATGATTAAGTTTATGTTTTTGATGATTTGCTGTTTTGGAATGATGATTAGATCATGATTCAATGGAAAATAAAATCATAATAACAAAACGTAGAATGAAAGATTTATACCATAAAATATTTTTTTTTTTTTACACTTTTCAAATCAAGTAAAGTGTTTGATGCCTAATTCTGTTTTCCTCTGAATAAAATCAAAAACATAAATTTGACATAAAATAATTATTTTAAACATCTATGCATCAATTTTGCTTTTCAGTTAATATTTTTTAACAAAGATATTTTAAAAATAAATTTAAAACAATTAAAAATTTTTTATTTTTAAAAGGGTGAAATAATACTGTTTGTTTGTATAGCTATTTTTAAAAAAATTAGAGGTATAATCATCTGCTTGGTTGTTATTATTTTTGAAGATGTCAGAAAACTCATTATCTACACCAACTTTATTGAAAAGACGTTTTGATGAAGGTTTTAAAAAATAAAAAAGTATTTAGGGTTTAAAAAAGTGTAGGGCGTATTTATTTTTGTGATTTTTATTTAAATAAGTCTATTAAAAAATATTAAAATTTATATTTTTATTTTTTTAAATAACTATTTACTTGTATTTTTAGCTTATTATTTAGTACATAATACTTTTCTTTTAAAGAACATGAGTTCTTTCACCGGCTGGAATAAATACTAGTGTAACTTGAAAGTATTCCACCCGATGCTAATAAATGTTATACTAAAATAAAGCATACCAGAACAGTTTCTCGCAGTTTTCCAGGTCTGAAACAGAAGAAACGAAAATATCTTTAAGGAAAACAAACGATTATCCCAAACAAAGAAAAATCAAGAAAACCTCAAAGGCACAAGCATAATGTGATTCATCAATCGGTTCAAACCATTGCCAATGTATGTACATCTATTAGTATATACTTCAAACAGAACATTTCATGTTAAACCACCTTTGGATATAGCTTCAAGTCTACATGTAAACCAGTCACAAATTTCCATCATTCAGAATGAGCTGTGTCAGTTTTATTTACCAAAATATGTTGCCAGCAGGAAGAGAGGAGAGTCGCAATACTAGTTCACCACATCAAAAGTCGAGCGGAGGTTCGATATAATCACCGGGCACTCTCCCTCCTCATCATACTCGGCAAAATCGCCTCCAGACAAGTCGACATATTCAAATTTAGTTCCCTCCAGCTACTCAAACAAATTACCAGTAAGTTGACATAAATATTTTTTAAAAAGAAAAAAAAGGTCCACCAAATGAAATTCAGCAAACATCAAGATAGGCATAATATTAAGCTGGGTCTGCCACTACCATGCATCGATTAGTCCTTGTGTTTTTTGTCTTTAAAAACAAAGGACATGTTCAAATTCAGAAGTAGTAGCTATAGTAAATGTTAACAAAATAAAAGGAGCATAAAAATCGAGGTTGAGAACAAGGACTTACAGTTTCAACCTTCCAGCAACCACCAAACACATAATCTACAGGCTCATAACCCCAGCACTCAAAAACCATCAAAGGTGCATATTTCCCTTCTTCACTCTCTTCCTGGATCAGTGGTTTACCTCGGCCTGAGATCATTGTTACAGTTCAACCCTTGAGCAAAGCTTGCACTAGAGAAAGAAAGAAAAGGCATAATGCACCACCATACCATTAATAACTGGACAGTAAACTAAAATTATGCATTCAAAGTAACTACAAGTATGTCAACAAAAGTGCTGAAGTTTGACTGGAAAGAGAATAGGATTCTCAAAGTGCAAAGCTTATTCAACCCCAAGCAACTTTAAGGAAAGATCAAAGAAAACCTCAACTGACATAACAGCATGTGAACTGAAAAGAGCCATGCAGATTTACAATTAGATTTTAGAATCACATCATGCTTCTTATTATCATACAACACATGATCATAGGGAAATAACGTAATGCATCTCAAATTCGAGAATGCGATTGCTTAAATATTGCTTCTTAATATCTAATAATACTCACAAATATATGTGTGTGTGTGTGTGTATATGTTCTAACATCTACCATCTTTAAAAAATGAGAATAAAAACAAATGCAGCCACAGTGAAATGAAACGTTAGATTAAACATGAATAAGCATTTCACAAGAAATTGACTAATTCCCAGTAAGAATGTTACTGTTTGGTGAATAATCTGTCTCTCTCATCCCTTATGTGCCTTCAGCAGTCCAAACAAACATAAGTTCCAAAGATTGTAATGAGCTATCACTTCAAATCATTTTCTATTACATGAAATAAAAATATACAAGATTACCTTCTGAATGAGGTTGGTTCCCTTGCCCCGTCGAAGAGGAACAGTATGGTCCAAGCTCACACATGTTTCCCTCCGATTCATCTCTCCGCAGTTCTCACATTTCAGCTGAAACTCCAAATAAGCAAATAGATTAAAGATTTCAAACATTACTGAAATAAATATAATAAAATAAAGAAGAATCGATCCACAAGAAAAACGAACCACAATCGCATTAATACGACAAAAAACAGATTCAAAACAGAAAAATGAAACTGAAGCGATTTTCTGAAGGAAAAAGAAATAGAAGACTGAAAAGATAGTATAACGAATAAACGTGTAGGGGAAGTCAATGTACGTGCATAGCAGTAGCGATGAATGAAGGTAAATGAAGATCTAAACTAAATTCAACAGAAATTATGAATCGGCAAATATAGTAACTACAAATACAAATATTTATCAGTGATAACTAAAATTTCAGAAAAAGAAAAGAACAGGCAAAATTAGTAAACAGTAAACACAAAATGAAGAAGCAATTTCAACTCAATATCTGACATTAGAGGTGAAAGAATGATTCAAACGAAATGATTTCAACACAGTAAGAGAAACAAATTTGCGCTTAAAGTAGAAAAGTAACGAAGCAATTCAAAAGTAGAAACTCGTATTGAAATGGATGGGATCAGCTGAAGCGAACAAAAGCAAAGTCAAAAGCAAGGAGAGATACAGACTTTGAAGAGATAGGAGAAGGAAGGATCGTCGCAGCCGCCCTGAGGCTGGAGGTTGGTTAGGTTTTTGAGGTCGGCAGCGATCTTCAGCATGAACTTCACCATTTTCGCCTTGATTAGCAGCGTCAAACACAAGCTTTCTCTTTCACTCTCTCCCGTAGACTGGATTGAAAATGGTTAATCGTTGCTGGTTAATCGTTCGTCAGGATTTGCACCTTTCATATATGATAGTATATATATCCATTTTACAAGGATTTTACGCTTTTTCCTTTCTTGTTGGGCGGGTTTGATCCTTCTAGAATATTTTGCAGCTCCAGCGTGCCCAAGATTAAGAACTAAATACTTGCCACGTGGAATTGAATAATAATAAAATATTTATCCCAATTGTAATGTTCGATTCAGTTTTTTAAATACTTTTATTTATCAATAAAATTAAATATTTTATTTATTTGATATTCAACACGTAAATTAGAATCAAATATTTATTTCAAGGTGGTTAGTCGTTAAACCGGAAAACCAGATGAGCGTGGTGAAAATAAAGGAAGCCGTTTCATTTTAGCGGGAAAAAACCATTTAACGGAAAAACTAGAAAAGAAGAAGAAGAAGAAGAAGAAACAGTACGCGGTCTTATATAAATCGAGTTAACACTTCAGATTGAAGTAAAAGAGAAATAAAAAAAAAAAAATCGCTCTGCTTGGATAGTCCGATCGCATGGCTTTCCCTAACCTACCTCCTTTTCGTAGCACTCACTCTCCTCTCCCATCTGGCTCAGGTTCTTGATTTCGTAATCTTTTTTTTCTTTCTTTTAATTATCGATTTCAAAATTTGTTTTCTGGTTAAGATTTATGTTCTTGATTTTTAGTTTACATTTAGCTTTATACTTGTGTACTATCTGCGATTTGATTTTTATTCTATTTCCTTAATTCGTTTTGATCGGTGGGTTTAGCCGGAGAAAATAACTGTAAAGTCCGTTCAGAATCTTCAGATCACTGATCTTTAACTGTTTCTTTTTTTTTTCTTGAATTGATGTTTTTAAATGTATTTGTTTTGGATTAGTTTTGATGAATCGACCACTGTGTTGCAGGTGGCAATCCATTTGGCAATCAAATTCGTCCGATTCCTATCCATATAGTGACCCATCCTTCTCAGCTTCCACCGGAGTTTCTGTACCCTTCGCCGCAGAGGCAGTTGGTTGTAGGTTTTGATTGTGAGGGCGTTGACCTTTGTCGCCATGGCATTCTTTGTGTTATGCAGGTTAACTCTAGTTAATGACTTTTTTGTCACGAAATCTTCAACTTGACTCAAGAAATGATATGCTTTGTGAAGAACTTTTGTTTCGTTTTTTTAAAATCATATATTTTAGCTTTCTTGTGTTATTTCTTTTCTAAGATTCTTGAGAAATACTGTTTTCTTGCAGCTCGCATTTCAGCATGCCATATATTTGGTTGACGCTGTTGTGGGTGGAAGGATGCTTATGAATGCCTGTAAGCCTGCACTTGAGTCTGCTCACGTCATAAAAGTTATCCACGATTGCAAACGGGATAGTGAGGTGTCTAATTGTTTTTCATTGTAATTTTGAATCATTGGTGCATTTGGTATGCTTTATGGGAAAAAATGAATTTTGGTTCTTACTTTATAGGCATTGTACTTCCAATTTGGCATCAAGTTAAACAATGTTATGGACACACAGGTGAGCGTCCTTTATGAGCTTGAGCACCTATTCATGGCAAACTGTTAAAGCATGTAAAATTATTGGTAATGTCTTTTTGAGTTTCTTTCATTTTAATGTTTGTTGGTACTGCAATAGTGGAGTCCTTGGGTATATTTAAGTCCATCTAGTTATCATTTTAAACAAGGTTTTCCTTTGCTTCCGTGTTTATTTCTGTATTCTTTTAATTCTTGCTTTGGAGTACTTATGGCATTCCACATTCCACTACCTCCATGCACATTGAAGCATTTGAAAGCAAGCTGCTTGAATCTTGAAGTTTATCTTCCTTTTTTGGGATTGCAGATTGCTTTCAACCTTATAGAGGAACAAGAAGGACGGAGGAGACCGTCTGATGACTACATATCATTTGTTGGCCTCGTTGGAGATCCACGCTATTGTGGTATTTATATGCTCTGCTATCTGTTTGAATTTAATTAATTCTGGTCACGGAACTTTGTCTGCGGCCTAACCGTACTAAATGGATATATATTTTTCACTTGTGAAGTCTTAAGTGTTACCTTAACTGGCTTTTAGAAATAGGTATTGTTAATTGCCCCCCACCCCACCGACCCAACTTTATGGTCTTTCCTTTGATGTCACTTAGGCAATATGTACTATACCGCTGAACCAAATAGTTAGGTGAAACTGGTTGGTTTATAAGCCACTGCTATAAGAGCAAAGTTTGACTTCCTCATCAAGTGACATTCACTGCATTGTTTTGACTTTTGATCTGTTCCCTTACACTTTAAATATAGGCGTACCTTATCAGGAGAAGGAAGGAGTTCGTTTTCTCCTTAAGCAGGTTAGTGTAAACACCTCTTTTCTAGGTTCAGCATGACTTTGTACGTCATTCTTTAACCCTTATCAGCTAGACAGGAAGGGTAGCAATTCTGTTGCTGCTTCTCAAATGGAGATGCTTCATTTGTATTAAAAAAATTCCAAGCTTAATGATTTTTGTCTTGCCTACCTGCAGGATCCCAAGTTTTGGTTTTACAGACCATTGTCTGAGCTCATGGTCCATGCTGCCGCAGATGATGTCCGCTTTTTGCTATACATCTACTGCAAGATGATGGAGAGACTAAATGAACGATCCTTATGGTACCTTTCGGTTCGTGGATCATTGCATTGCCGATGTTTCTGCCTCAACAATAATAACTTTGCTGATTGGCCACCTCTTGCTCCCGTGCCAGGTTCTTATATTCATAATCATTGTATTATACTTGTTTCATGCTAATAGGAATTAACTTTGGTACATAACATGGATCTCCGTATAAATTCCTGATAAGTGGATTTCTACTCTCAACATCAAGTAGGGTAATGCGGTGTATATTTGAAAATTTAAATAAATGTACAAGACAGTGGAATTTCTCAACCAGTGTGTAATTTCCTAGTTGCATTGAACTAAACATTATTTATTAGTGCAATGGAAAATTGTTTTCAAATGCAAGTAAAAATGTTGCCCTTCTATCGGACAGGACTAAGGGTGATATTTATTTCTGTAGATAGCTTAAAAGTGGGGGGGAATGCTCCTGAGGAAGAAGTACTTTCTATTCTTGACGTTCCTCCAGGGAAGATGGGACTTATTGTTGGAAAAAAAGGGGCTTCCATTTTGGCAATCAAGGCGTCTTGCACGTAAGTATACGCATGTCCAACCAGTGCATGCATGTCTATCTCGGGTTTAGAGCTATTAATTTACTGGCGTGTTCATTTTTTTGCAGTGCCGAAATTCACTTTGGGGGTGACAGGGGTCCAGCCGACAAGGTTAGTCTTTGAGATCTTAAAGAATCTCCTTGCCATAATTTTGATCTCTCTTAACTTGTTTATTATGTATTATATCTTCCATGATTGAGCTCCAAATGGCTGGGTTTTCTTTCTTTCTTTTTTTTTTTGGCATGCAGGTATTCGTCATGGGGCCTAAGAGTGAGGTGAGGAAAGCTGAAATCATGCTGAGGGGAAGAATAATGGATTGAATTTCTTTTAGGGGCTCTCTTTTTGTACAGAGATCACTGTTTTTACACATATTGCTTTGATCTGATTGCTGAAAAAATGTTGTTGGATTTGGAGGAAGGCTTTTTAGATTCAATTTTAATGATTTCTTAATCTGATAAAAGCGATGAAAAGATGGCCTTGTTTTATAGCATGGAAAAAAGACCAAAACGAAAACCATGTTTCATCCAGTAAGGTCATGATGAAACAGTTCACATTCATCATCACAAAAGAAAAATAAATGTTAAAATATTTATGCAGAGTTGGCACGATGCACACTACCTATATGAACATATATTTATGTGTCTTTATTCTTTTTATATGTAAAGGAAAAGACACATGAACTGTATGCATTTGGGGTTTAGGAGATGAGAGCTAAGATGTGTCAATAACCTTATAAGAAAGTAAAAAATGTCTAAACAAGAATACTATTTATTCAACGATTACAGTACTGTATAATAAACAGACAATATAGAGAAACCGTCTCATAAATGGTAAGTTCAATAGACTGACAGGCTTTAATATTCGGATGATCCTCAGATACACAGACTATACAACTTGATTCAGGCAACGCTAAATTGATCTCAAGGTAGTGTGTGGGCAACAATAACATGGTGCTAACTCGGTTTGAATCAATCCTCAACAACTTAATATGCAAATGTTTTAAATGGAGTGACAGACTTCGTGGGGAGTGTAATGATTAGAAATACTAACACACCAAAATGCACAACATGTTAGATAAGTTCCAAATAGGAAAAGAATGCCAAGGGGAAATGAACAAAACTACTTAAAGCCACCGAATTGATACTGTTGGTGGTTGCCAAAGTTTGAGAATAGATCATCTTCCCCAGCTGCGCCGGTAGTAGAACTGAACCCAGGTTTACCAAGACCAGAGCCGGTCCCCATTGCTCTCCCCATATAGAATGAAGTTGGAGGTCCTTTCTCTCTTTCATCTGCATCACTCAGTCCAACTATTCCTACATCTGACAATGAAACCTTCTTGGCTGCAAGTTTTCAAATGACAATACAACAGTCAAAAAGATTCAGAATACAAACATTTTATAAGCAAGAGTAGAGACTAGAGTGAGATGACTTACAAGCAGATATATTAAGATCGATTATTCCACGGCTCAGTGAATCAGCCCAAATTCCAGACTTAACCTGAAAACCATCCTTCTTTTGAGAAGCTTTAGAGTGTTGTGATAACTTTGTGCTCATGTTATTTAGGTTTCCATCATTAGTAGTGGGGTTTTGTTTTGGTTCTTTCAAAGCTGAATCAGAATGAGTCGTGAATGAACCAAAAATGTCAGATCCATCAAAATTGTTCAGTGGAACAGCAGCAAATGGATCGACAATGTTAGCATTTACTGGCTCAATATTTGCTGCCATGGCTGGTTGCACAACAGGTTCAGCAGTGGAAAAGAGGTCAACAGTTGGAGATGCTGCAGGTGTAATGGCAGGCTGGGAAGCAAATAAATCAACCTGTCCCTGCACAAATGAGAAAAGAAGTGGATTTCAGCTCCTCGTGATTAAAAGATATGGCCCAACTCCTTCATTAGCTAGTGAACCAGTGTTTTTATCTGTAGTTCTTTTTTTTTTTTTTTTTGCATTAAAGGAAAAAAAAAAATTGGGGGCACACACAAAGTTAATTGAAGGTAGATCTATCTGTTTAAAATGACAAAATATACCATTACTTCCAGTGGAAAAGCAAGAGATGACTTAATAATGCTAGCATTTATGGGCTCATAGTCTACTACCTTTATGTCTGGTTGCACAACTGGATCACTAGCGGCAAATAGGTTAACAGTTGGTGAGGCTGCAGGAGTAATGGGAGGCTGGGAAGCAAATAGATCAACCTGTTGTTGCAGAATGAGAATAGAGAAAGAAGAAACAGATGTCAGCTCCTCAAGATTTAAAGGATATGTCCTTAGACTCCATTAATTTGTCCAATAACTCTGTTATCCACTGAAAATCCGATTAATATCAATAAATGTGTTAATATTCTAAGGCTCTGCTTGGTTTTAAGGATGGAAAGGAGTGAGAAAGGAAAATTTGTTAATCTAATAGTTAAGCTACAAAGTACAAAAGTTGTTAAGAATCTTAACCATTTTATTAACAAATTTTCCATCCTTGCTCCTTTCCATCCATATAACCAAGCAAAGCCTAAATGCTCAAATAAACTCATTTTGGAAGTCTATCATGCAATCAAAAGAATTGATCTTTTGAGAAACCAATGTATTACTCCATTACTTTGAAGGAACAAAACAAGAGAACAAATATTAAAGATTCTTGAGCAAACTGAAGGAAAACAAGCTATGGTCTTTTTTTTCAAATATCAATGGAGATATTTTTGCGTCAAAGAGAAGAGAGGACAAGGGAGAGAGGGGGAAGAGCATCAGTTAGAGATCACTGCACTTCAACATTTAACAGATCCTATTGTTACATGAAATATTTTAAGGCAAAGGGAACAATATAGTATAAACTAGTTATTTACATAAATAGACAACTGCTTTCTTGAAGCTCAATTCAATTGGCAGAGCTGAAATAATTCATTGTTGCATTTCCAAAATTGAGATTAAAAAGGTCTGACCTGTGCCTGGGGACTTGATTTGTGAGCCACCTTGGTTGGTGCTGACACAAAAGTTGCATCAGCAAATAGATCAACATCTGCTGAATCAGTATTCATAGCAGACTTTTCCACAGGGACTGATGCTGGTGCATCAAAGAGGTCATCCATCAAACTAGGTCCAAACAGATCTACTTGATTAGAACTTCCAGCCGCTGGTTCTGTCAAAAGAATAATCAACAATGCATTTATAAAACAAATCCTACATAAAACCCATTACTGAAGAGTAAGGGAGCATACGTTCAACAAATCCTAGGCCTGTCAACAAAATGAACTAGCAGAAACAGGACTTATAACATGTTCAAAATTACGTTAGAAAGATAAAAAGAAAACCTCTGAAGAAGCATTCTCAACCTAAGGAATGATTATTTTTTCTTACTAGAAATGGACGTTCCCCGGGGATCAAAATCATCAAATTCAGCATCATAATCATTTGAAGGGGTGCTTGAGCTTTGACTATATTTATTCGAATCACTCAACTTTGAAGAGAATTTTTTCTTTGAGTCCTTGCTGCAAACAAACATTACTATATAAGATTTTTTAAGAAATGCTATGGCAAAAGAGGGGGAAAGTTGCAAAAAAAAAATAATATAATATCTGCAAGGATTGCAGGTGCTATGAACTTCCATCATCAAGGTATTATTAATTGTGAAAAAAGGAACCATCATCTAAAACAAATGGATTAACAATAGCATATAACCATTCCTATAACCAAATATATGGCAGTGCAGCGTGTAATAGTAATTATGAAGTTCACAACCAAATAAAAAGGACATTCCCAAGAATTTTCTCCAACTTAAAGATAACAATGTAAGCCAGGTTATTAAATAACTTTCAAATAATAATGAACAGTGTAAGACATAAACCTGCCATGAAGTCCAGACTTAGAGGAATTCCCTTGGCTCTCACTTGCATTCCCTCGATGGGTCTTCACGTAGGTATCTGTATCAGACTTTTCTTCTCCATATCTATAGTTGTCACTTTCTCTTCTGCTACTTAGGCCTCCATATCTATCCCCACCACCTTGGAAGCCACCACTACTGTATGAGGATGCACTGACTTATAAGTTATTCCACTAGATGAAAGGCCAACGTACCTAAAAATAGTAACAGGCACAGTTAGTCAATGAAAATGACACAAGCAAGCATAGAATTTCACTTCCTGAAGGAAAACTTACTTGTCACGGTTTGCAGCAGCTTTGTTCCTAGCTTCCTGTATCTTTTCTTTATTACTCAAAAGGCCCACTATAGTTTCTGCTTTCTTTCGGACATTGATTCCCATATCTTTCCCACTTGGCTCAACATATTCAAAACTTGTGAGGGACTTCAAAATGCAAAACAAATAGAAGTGGAATATTAGAGAAATTCAAGTTTGCTCCATAAAAAGTGCAAGGAACTCAAAGAAAAATAAAGGGATTCAGGCCTTACAGAGATCTGGAAAGTATGCTCTATTATGTCATCAACCGCACGTTCAGATCCATGAGAAATCAAATACTCAATAACAGTCAATGCCTGGTAGAGAAATTGTTTCAGATGTTCAAGGCATGAAAAGCATAAACCAACAAGTTTTGGAAGATCAATTCTACCATATCAGATGGCTAGCCAGAATATGTATACCTTGTAAACATAGCGCCAGTCCTTTCCAGTCTCTCCCAATCTTGTCCAAAGCACATTCATAACCATCTGGAATTCAGAGCTACAAGATATGGTAGCAAATCAATTAGCATAAAGTGTCAGATATCTTTCAAACATCAATACCACAAAAGAGACGCAAAACAAAATGTTGAAAGAAAATATTTGCAAAAGTAGACAATTACAATTTCTTTGTGGCTTGTGCTATTTCAGCCAATACAGTGCCATGAGGACCCCATGGTTCATTATCCGTAGCATCCAGTACCTGCATACATTTTCCATACAAAATATGTAACCAGATCAATCTCAATACAGAACCTTACATGCACTTCAAATGGAAACTAAAGTATTACCAGAAAAAAAAATGAATGTATTATCATGCATACTGCAATACATTTATATATTTCCTACCAAGTTCTGAACTAGTCACTAAATTACATAATTTAAAAGATAAAACCACCAAATTTGACCACAAGTAAGATAACAATTTATCCCGGATCTGGTGCAACATCATAAACTTTGACCCTTTCTATTTTAAAAAAGCAAAGCATGGAAGATCGAAAACATTGAATATGATTAAAAAGGCAATTCATTTTGCACCCATCACAATCACACCCCAAGCTTGATGAAAGATTTTCAACACCAACTTACAAACTTATAATTCAAAAGGTCAAGTAGAATATTAACATAAATTACTTTTGATGTCTTTGAACTGAATCAAAAGACATATCCTAGCAAGTAATAACTGACTTCAAATTCAGCTTCTAATAATAACATAAACCTCTGTATCAAAGACGAATCCAGTACTTTCAGTAAATATATTCTGCTTTCTCACAAACATTTATATTTTACACTCAACCGGTGTCAATTCTTTACTTTATACACCAAGCTATAATCTTACTATTTCCTTTAAAAAAACAAAGTTAACGAATCTAATAACAACTGATCAAATCTTAAGCGTATTTCGCCATGCAACATGCATTCAAAGAAACATTAAATTGTAATCGATCTCACCTTCTGCTCGATCTCCGGAACCTTCAATACCTTCAGATTAACTTCCCTCTTTCTGAAATAACAAAAGAAAAAGCATTTAACATTAACTGCTCTTTGATGAAAAACAGTAAAAATTCAAACTTAGAGTCAAGATTTCGAGCAACTGAGGTTAGAGCTTACATTTCGCGCACCGTCTGATCGAAGACCTTCATGAAATCCATCACCGATCTAACAAAAGGAGCGAGAGAATAAACTATCAATAAAAATATATGACGGACTCAGCAAGACGGCGCAGATCTGCGAGAATTTAAGTGTAGTAGTGTTCGATCTTGAACTCTTTTGTAGAGGCGACGGATTTACTCAGATCGTGCTTTTTTGAGATTATGAGGATAATTGATAAGTATTGAGGAGCAATATCTCTCGACTCTTCCCCTTTTTTTTCTTTCGTTTTTTTTTTACCCTTTTCAACCACTGTCACCTCCATTCAATTTAAACTACAAAGAAACAATATTTAAAAAAAACAAAAAATTTCCTTTTAGTTTTAACTATAGTGTGTCTTTACACGCTAAAATCATTCCCAAGGGTAACGATGTAGGATTGTAAACAAAATTACGTTTTATATTGTTTTGCATTTTTTATGGATTAACAGTAAAAATATTGTCTCGATAAGTATCAATGTAGTGCAATTTGAAGCATATTCTAGTAGTTATTTTCTTTCTTTTTTATTAATTCTAGTTGTTATTTAAATTAATTTTAAATTTGAATAAAATAAAAATTAACAAATAAAAAATCGCAATAGTTTTTTCTAGAGCGGGTTAGTAGTTTTCGAAGCAGTTTTTGTTTACTTCAAGGGGTGGTGGTGATGGCGTTTTGGCTACTGACGGCTTGTTTCCTTTCTTTTTCTCGTTTCTCCGTTTGGCTTTTTTTTTTTTATAAACAATATTGCTTTTTTTTTTTTTGGAGTTTTGTTTTTTCGTTACTTTTGATGCTTTTTTAGTGTATGTGTGTTCAGTTGTTTTCAATTCTCGACTTTTTAGTTAGAAAAATTATTTAAACCATATACATATATATATATATATGATAACAAACAGAGCTCGCTATAAGGAGAGTACCCTAAGCGACTGCCTATGACCCCCAATTAGCCTAACGTCTCTAATTAGTCTAAGGCTCCTAAAATTTTATTATCATATTTTTTTAATTTTTTAATTTATCAAATAAATATATTAATTTAATGGTAAAAAAATTAATTTTCTTTTCTAAATTAATTAATCTAATAATGAAAATAATATGTTTGAAATATTAAATTAATTGTTCAAAGTAATGAGATGAATAAAAACTATTTGTCCTTTTTCGGTGCACATTTCTATGTCCAACATTAAAATATTAAATTTTAAGCCTTAACCCTAGCTTTTAAATACTAAATCCTACACTATACACCCAATACCTTAAACTCCAATCTTAAATCATAACCTTAAATTATAACCCTAAACTCTAAACCTATTTTTTTATTGTTGGGCCTAAATATGAGTAAATAATTTCTATTCGTAATGTGATATGCTTTCTTTATATAAGGGTTTAATTTTAATTTTCGTTCAAGACCCCGAAAATCTCCAAGACGGCCTGATAATATAAATATTTTTAATTATTTTGTCAATTAATGAATTTCAAATTTTGAAGTTGTTTTGTTGGACAATGTACCAGTCTGGATTTCACATTAACCCAAAGCCGAAGGTATCCTAGTTCCGAGTGCTCGGTCTCGTCAATTGGGGGTTGAAGCATAGAGCCCAAAAGATACTCCCTTCGTGGCTGAATTTTATGTGTTGGCCCAAATTATACGTCCACAATCTCTTTTTTTCTCTTCTTTCTATAATTGGGACAACATTCCCATTTAAGCAGCATCTTTAAAATATATGACAAACAAATGATCAGGATGAATAATTAATGCCGTATGCATCCTATTGTTGCATGATAGGGTGTGCAAAGCGACATACGGTTATCTTTTTGATAAAGTCCGCGATCGTCTCTCTGGATGGGTGGCGAAGTCTTTGTCGCTCGCTGGTAGATCAGTTTTGCAGGAGATTTCGGGGTATATTATGCAAGCTACTTGGTTCCCTAAGAACGTATGCTTAGAGATTGAGAAACTGATTCGAGGCTTTGTGTGGGGTTATTCGTAGGAGAATAGGGGTATCAGTCTTGTGCTTGGGATGATGTACAACAATCAGTGGCCAATGGAGGACTTGGCATTCGTAACTTAGAAAAGTACAACCAGTCCTTCCTAACGACGCTTGGCTTCCAATTGATAAGTGATTCGGATAAGCTATGGGTAAGAATACTTCGCTCTAAGTATGGTTGGAATGGTATTGCGCCGACAACTCTTTGCACTCACAATTGTTCACGACTATGGGCGGGCATTGCACGTGTATGGGATGCTGTCCGTGATGGTTTGTGTTGGCTTCTTCGATATGGTAATCAGGTGGACTTCTGGTATAACACATGGGTGGACGATTTGGGTCCTTTGGTGCTACATTCGACACTGCCGAGTCATCCACTGCCATGTGCCGTTTCGTCATTTACTAATGACTTTGGGAGTTGTGATATTCCAAGATTGCGAGCAGCGCTAATGTCTGATGATTGTGTGCAACGGGTGCTGACCATTGTTCCTCCTTCACAGCAGTGGGGTGTTGATAGACCGGGGTGGAAATTGGACTCAAAAAATGCTTCACCGTAAAGTCAGCATACATGACACTCAATGATGAAAATGTAGATTCTCGGCAGCCCCTCTGGAAGGCCATCTGGAGGTTGAATGTGCCCCAACGAATCCGGGTCTTTATGTGGCTTGCTGTGCGAGGAAGCCTGCTCACCAACTTGGAGAAAACTCGTAGACATATGACAAACGATGATCGGTGTGGAATTTGTAAACGTTCGTCTGAAGATGTTTTACATGTTCTGCGCGATTGTATACCCCGGAAGATACGCCAGGCAAGTATTTCTCCAATGGTTACTACAGGACGCTCGACAGGTGCTCAAACTCCGGATATTTTGTGGTCGAAGCCTGCTCTGGATTGGGTGAAGCTTAACATAGACGGCGCAGTGGACCAAGAAAGGGCTTACGCAGCAGTTGGTGGAGTAATCCGTTCGGATCTTGGTGAGTGTCTGTTTGGTTTCTCACAGAGTATTGGTAAGTGTTTGGTCTTTAATGCTGAACTATGGGCTATCTGTGATGGGTTGCGACATGCATGGCGGCTTGGAAATAGACGTGTGGAATTGGAATCGGACTCATTAGAGGCAGTGCAGTCCCTGACTCGAAATGGTTTGAGGCGACTCATAATATGCTTGTGATTGTTCTTAGTGAGTTGTTGAACCGAGTTTGGGAAGTGGTGATTCGGAAAATCAGTAGACGCGCTAATACAGTAGCGGATCGGCTGGCATCTTGGTCTCGGGGACAACCGATGCAAGAGATGATTTTCACTGATGTTCCAGAGCCATTGCAGGAAACTATTTGCCAGGAGATGTAGAATAATGTGGCTACTAGCTAGTTTGCTTTGTTAGTTCTTTTTATAACAAAAAAAAATGCCGTATGCATCCTTGATGGTTCGAGTCCGTGAGGGTTAAGATAAACAGCTGCTTAATTATTGTATCAAAGACAATATATAAATTAAAACGATAATTAGAAGTAGTTGTGAATATCCAACTCAACTCTAAGTACTGTTTGTTTATCTTATAAAAAATAAATTTCTTTATTTTACCTCCAATTAGAAGGACCGAGGACATCCACCTTATGAGTGGAAATGGAATTATAATTGACAAAAAAATCATGGAACTATGGATCTATGCCTTAAAAAATAAATTTCTTTTTTGTTCCCAATACGCACTAATTATTCACTTAGTAACATGAATTATTATTAAAAATTGTATGTGTTATGTGTATACATAAAAAAGTACATGTTATAAAAATAAGAAGTGTATGCTATATTAAAAAAAATGTTGATTTTATGAACCCAATAAGTATCTCAGTAAAAAAACGAACGATGTTCATCCGAGAAGACACGGGTTCAAATTGCTTTGTCTACAAGGTGTATGTACACTGTTATAAGTTTAATAATATGTATGAACAGATATGACCTTGTAATCACCTTCTAGACCCACTAAAAGCACCATTTTTCTTTTCTTAGAATCTCTCTCCTCCTCTCCTCTAGGTAGGTATGATTAGAATTAAAATTTATCAAATATATATATATATAATAAATAAAGAAGTTCACATCATAAGAAAAAAATAAAGAATTTTATTTTTTTAATAAGTATAAAAGTAATTACAAAATAATATATGTTCATACATATTCTTAACTCTTGTACAAGACACACATACATTGTAGACAGAACGATTGAACCCGAGTCTCCTAAGATGAAAATCATCCGCTTTTCCACTGAGACAACTTGATAAGTTCAAATCAATGTTATATTAAAAAACAATAGTTAAATCCAATAATAATAATAATTTCTACAATATATTGAAAAATAGTAATTACATTGTTTTCTCATATTATCTAAAAATAAAAAATGTAATTGGTAACCACCAATTACACTAAATTCAACAAAATTTATATATTATGATAATTGATTAAATATGTCATGCTTGTATAATTACACCATTCAGAACTCGTGAACGGGTCCCAGTGGTAAAGGATGATGTATTTCATCTAAGTAACCCGGGTTCAAACATTATGTGTGTACGGTGTGTGTTCGTGATTAAAGGGTTAAGAAAATTAAACAGATACTATCTTATAAATCACACCAGCATATTCAAAATAATTTACACCATTAAAGTAGAGAGTAACATTCTAAACGCATTTTCAATAAAATATTAAATACCATTTAATTATACATTACAAAAATATTAAATGTTAAATACCATTAGTTATGCACTTTACAAAATGCAGGATAAGCCAAAGCTGTCGACATCAGCAGTTGGAACTTCGAAGGGCAACAATATAAAGCAAAAACAATTCCAATGTCGTGGTTTGGAATATGCAGATCTGAAATTGATAATATTTGGCATAGTTGACAATCTACATGAAATAGCAGCAAAAGTGTTTTTTTGTCCCTTGAGAAGGACTTGAGGCCCCTACTAAGATCCATTGTCTCTTTGTTGAAGTAAACCAACTTCAAACAAGAGGGGATCGAGCTTTTGGATAAAAGTTTGTGGAATATTATAACGGGGCATTTGGATCGAGGAGCTTCGCAAACACGAAAGATGGGCAATCAAGCTTAAAGAAAACATTATAAATAACGAAAAAAAGGTGATTCAATACGGACAGAGTTTTATTTGATTAACGTATTTTAGAGTCAATAATAATAATTATTACATTAGAATGGTCGTAAAATAGTATAACTTACATTAGAGTTTATGATAGTTCCAGGGTCATTGGACCAGAAGGCTAGGAAACTCGCAATGTTCCCTATTTCTTTTTGTTGCCCAAAGCTGTTGTTTTTTTGGCCCCTTTTCCCTCCCCTCCCCTCCCCTCCCCTCAATTTAACTTGTTCAATGTATTGTCAAAAAAAATTTTAACTTGTTCAATGGACACGAAAAAAGCTGTGGAGTACTTGGCGTTTTTTAAAGGTATAAATTTTAATGTTTAAATTTTACGTAACACATGCTAATTACATTTAATAGCAATTGAATTCATGGTATCTTATCAATCAAATTAATACTTAATCGTTCACGAATATGCATATTTATTTCTACATTTAAAAGCATATTAATTTCTCATTTCATGGATATGAAAAATGCAAACTTTAAAAGAAGAAAAATAAAGACTTCAACTTATTAAACTTTTAATTTATCAAATTTGATTCTTGTACTATATAATTCCAACTTTAATTTTAACAACTTTCATAAAAGATAATTTTGCAAAATACAGGGGTTTAAAATAATATTGGCCAAATACATAAATTTATTAAATGCACGCTTATAATTTTTTATTTTTTTATGAAAGCTTAAAAATTTAATGTTGGTTTAATAGTAATACAAATTTACATATCTACTCATTAAAAATAAAATCTAAATTCATAATCGTAAAATTTTAAACCTATAAATTAAATCTTAAATTCTTAATCATACAATCTAAACTTTTAAACTCCATACCCTAACTAAACCTCTATTCCAAAAGATTGTGCAGTCCGACATTTGCATAAGAGTTTTTCTCATTATTAATTATTGACTTTTTTAAGTTAACTTGATTTTGAAGGAAAAAATCGTGTATTATATATTAGGAAAATTCTATCACGCTCGACGAGCATCACTAAACTCCACTAACGATGAACACCGTTAAATACTATTAAATTAATTTATAAAGGTTAAAAATCTCAAGGACTCAACTTATAATTATAAATTATTTAAAATAAAATTTCAATTAAATTATTTTCCATATGCATTATTTTTTTAAATTTTTTTAATAATTAAATCAAATACCAACCTTAGTCAATTTAAAAAATAAAAAACCCCAAACTCTAAACCCTATACCCTAACCCATAAACCCTAAACCTTAAACCATAAATCCTAAATCCTAAATTGAAGCATTGTGTTTAGGGTTTAGGGCTTAGGATTTTGAGTTTAGTGTTTATGGTTTAAGGGTTTTGAGTTTTAGTTTTGTGGTTTAAGGTTTATGGTTTTGGGTTTTGGGTTTTGAGCTTGTGCTTTATAGTTTTGGGTTTAGGGTTTAGAGTTTTTTATTTTTTAAATTGACTAAGGTTGGTATTTGATTCAATTATTTAAAAAATATTAAAATATATAATATGTATGGAAAATAATTTAATTAAAATTTTAGTTTAAATAATTTATAATTATATGTTGAGTCCTTTAAATTTTAATCTTTATAAATTAATTTAATAGTATTCGGCGGTGTTCAGCGGTGCTCGTTGAGCGTGGTGGACTCATCTTATATATTATTATAGATTTGTAATTTTAATTATTTATTTTTAAAACATTAAACTTAAATAATATTACCTAATTAAACTTATTTTAGGCACGAAATCAAATTAAGATTTAATCAATCTCAACGAAGTTCATAATTATAATTAGAGCTTGTTGAGGAACAAGATTGCCAATTCTAAACCACAAAGCAAATTTAGAAAAATAATAATAACAATAAGGGTAAACTATACTAGTAGTCACTAAACTATCGCTTCTTTTTTATTTTGGTCACTGAACTATTTTTTATGACAAAAACGTCACTAACTTATGTTTTGTTCCTATTTTAGTCACCGAACATTAAAAACATAACGACTATGCTAACATGGATTTTTATTTTATTTTTAAAATTTTTTATGTAATTTTTTCTCTCTTCTCGTAAGCAATATATATGTTATTCTATTCAAACCACTAGATGGTGACACGTAACAATATATATGTTATTCTATTCAAATCAATAGAATGGTGACACGTGTCACCACCTAGTGGTGAAATAAGAGGAAGGTAAAATTCACTCCTCTACAAACTACTAGAATTGGTCACTCCTTAGATAAGGGCACACCGCTTAACCACCAAGCTAAGCTTGAAAATTTATTAGTATCTTACTAACAATGTATTTATGTCATGATTTTCCCAATCAGTTCAAGAACATGAGTATGGATGGTGGAAAGGATAACAAATATTAAAAAGGTGGTGGCGGGGAGAGAAGGCGGTGCTGCAATAGTTTTCAAAATCATGACATAAATATATTGTTATTAAGACTTTAATAAACTTTCGATCTAAGCTTGGTGGTTAAGACTTTAATAAATATAATGTTAATAACGTTTTTGTCAAAAAAAATTAATGACTAAAATAAGAAACAAAAGATAATTCGATGACTACTGGTGTAGTTTACGATAACAATAACGTATTACATTGATTGGCCATGATAGGAAAAATCACAGAGAAGAAATCCGGATTAAAAAGAAAAGGAAACAACTATTCATAATGGTTCACAAAGTAGAAAACAAACTGCTACCCATTCTTCGGCAGCCCTAGTAAGTCATCCTTGTCTATACAAAAGTTGCAATTCTTTTGTTCCATGAAGAAAAGAGGCAGCAGCACCACAACATTGATACTTCTCCGATCTCCTTTACCCCGTCGTCTATTTACGGTGCCAAATATCCAAATCAGATGCATCATCAATATTCACAAAAGGTCAGAAGAATAAAAATCCACCGGTTTTTGTTTAAATTTCACAAATACATCAGATTAGATGCCGAGTACCCAACCCTTTCCGAAGAACCAGCTTCACTTCAACAACTCGTATACCAATCCAACATCAGGACCCGGCCCGGTATGTTCAAGACGGTCAATAGAAACTTTGATGCTCAGCTTTGCAATTCCTTGATAATATTATTCTCCCAGACTCCACTCTCTCCATCGCAATATAAATTCTTCAAAATATTGCATTCCCAGATGTCAAACATTCCGAGGCTAGACCGAAAATAAGTGTACAAAAAAGTTGGAAACCTAATTGGAGTTGGAGTTGGAGTTGAAGGAGAGCTGAAAAAACCGAATCGGAATGTGGAGCCACGAGGAGAGCAGAATCCCGGTCCCATTTGCAGTCCCCAGGAACAGTCGCCACGCATTTTGGCCTTACCCAGCTGCAGACTTCGCATAGAAGCAGCAAATTCACTCACCGAGTTAAATGAGCCACTGGGTGACATAGGAGGTGAGTCGGAAGGAGGGGATATAGGAGGCGAAACCAGAATGGAAGTTGGTGGTGAAGAACCAAACTCCTGACGGTGGCGCATGGGCGAATCAACATGATCCAAATCACCTGAACCGGAAATATTTTTTCTAACAATCTGCTGTAAACATATATATTTTTCAAGCTGTTCCGGCGTGTGAGCGAAAAATCAAATCCTTTAAACAACTGGTACCGTCCTTGCAAGGCTGAGTACGATAACGAGCAGGGTGGAGCCAAACTTTTAAACGCCGTGAGCGAACTCGCAGGAATCGCCTCTTTTACAGTTTCCTTTGCGAAAGTTTTGAAAATGGTTTCCAGAGATAATGGAACTTCCATCTGGGTCCCGGGTGAGATGGGCCTTCTCACCCGGGTTTTCCGCGTACGGACAAAAGGTCCAGTCATGTGACCTTCCACGCGCGCACCTCCTTACCTTGAACTCGTACATCCGGAAATGGTCGCATGAAAATGCATCGGCAGGTAAGTCCGAATCCTCGCTCAGCGAGTCGGACTCGTCGTTTGATGATAGATAACGGTGGCGAGACGCGAGGTAATCGACGGGACAAGGACTATTGAGTGCATTGCTGCAGTTAAAGTTGACTGATGGAGAGCTATCCGTCGGATAATTGAATAGGTTTCCCTCGGGTATTTTTTCGTATATTTTGCATGATCCTCCGATCATTTTTCAACATCGTTCTCTAAAATAAGAAGAATTATAATTTTATAAACGGGTTCCCTAACCCGTAGCTGTTCCTATTTAATCATGGTTGAGTTATAGAAATTATCACCTCAACCCAAGATATAGAAATTTTCCTTTATTTAAAATGGCATGCTTCTACTTTAGTACTTCAGGGGAACCCTTTGCTTTACAAAAAAAAAATGAGGACTGTTGTTTTTGTTGATGAAGCATCTTTGTTTGACTCATGATTAGTCTTGGATTAGGATGAACATTAATTTAAGTTGCTTCAATATTTTATTTTCTGGAACAAAATTGCTTCAATCTCAAAAAAAGGTTGTTTTTGAAATGAATGCGACAAAGATCTAAACGATGTATAAAAATCGGACGTATTTATATTCACTTTGGTTTGTTCTAAGGCTTTTTCTGATGGTTTAGTGTATTCCAAATCTGTGTATTATGTAGATAGTATTTTCAAAACAGTTGCCTAAAACAATGTATCCAAGAGGATAGAGAATAAATGCGTACAATAATAGCTACTGAAGGCCAAAAAAGTTAAATTACACTAACCACCATTTTTTTATTATTTTTGTTTCATATATTATAGTTACACGATTAAGTTTTAATATGGACCATGAAACTAATTGAAAGAGAACAGAAGGAACTTTCCAGAGTTTTTCTTTTCTTTATTAAAGCTGCTAGTTTTACTTAAAAAACAAATTACAATAAGAAAAATTATAATAAGGGTTTACGGTAAACGTAAATTAAACACATAATTTGAATATTTTTAATAACCATTAACATAAGAAATTAGGCACTTTAAATCATATAATGACCATACAATAAAAATGTTAATAACTCAATCAAAAAATAGATACGGAGAAATTTGACTACATCAGCAAACGAACCACAAAAAGAAAATCAAATTACTGAAAGGCCACCGACAACCGCAAATTAAAGTTGAGCGTCGTGAGAAAACCATACACAAACGAAAACTGTGTATCCGAATCCAATTTGTAGATCAAAAGCAGAGAAGATCAACATGATAACAAAATAAATGTCATATTGATCAGTCGAGGCGATGTCAAATCTAACCCTGATAAAAAAAGACCAAACAACCGTCAATAAAGACAAAAAATACCAAAAAAGAAAAAAAGACGTGTCACAACACAACGAAAAATGTGTCACAAATTCAAAGTTATTCTAAATAAAAATAAAAATAAAAATAATATAATATAATAATGCAGAGAAAAAAGAACAATTATCAGCAATCGATAACTAACACCGAAATTACTGCTGCCAGTGGCGGCCAAACAATACGAAAAAACAAAGTTGCGGCTATAGAGAAAATTATAGGTTTTTTAAAGGTTCGTGTTGGAGCATATAAGAATGAGAGTGTTTTAAAGTGTAGTGTAATTTTACATATATCATCGATATTTTAACTAAAGTTTAGAAGTTAAATTAAAATTTAATAAATTTTCAATTTATCTTATTATTAATGTAATAAACGTTTGAGTGATACTTTTATAATAAATCAATAATGTAAATAACTATAACGTAACATTTAAATATTGAGCGATTAGTCAACAATTTGTAAAGCGAGTGATTAAAGCTTTTAGTTAACACACCTCTCTTTCCTTCTGTATGTGAGTTTAAAATTCATTAAAAATAAATTTTTCCTCTCTTCTTCTAAGTAAAAATTGTTAAAAAAATTGAGCGATTAAAATCAGAAAAGAAAAACAAAAGTGATATGGCTTAGTGTAGTTTATCCAAAACAAAATTATTGTAAGATAGTGATATATTAATTGATTATCGTGAATTCAGGGAATTGCTCCCTTGAAAATCTTATGTGGGAGTGTTCTCCGCAATTCTGTCTCGCAAATGACCCCCCCAAACTGATGTATTCTAAGATTTGTTAGATTCGAATATTTATCAAATATGTTGGATTTTTTATTATATAGTGTATACATATATGAATTGTAATTAAAATCATAATTAATATAGACTAGTATAATTATAATTTAGGGTAAAATACACAAATAGTCACTAAACTATCTCTAAAAATACAAAATGATCATCAAACTTTCAAATGTTACATAATGAGCATTAAACTTTAGTTTTTTTATAAAATGGTCACTGAGCTGTTAACTATCGTTAATTGGGTGACGTGGCCGTTACAAAAATTTAAATAATATAACATTTAATCCTCCATATTGACACATTTAATTATTCTTAATCTAACCCTCATTATTGATATCTAAATTTATTGAATGTATAAATATTGAGGATTAAATATGTTATTATACAAATTTTCGTAACTGTCACGTCTCCCAGTTAATGATAGTTAACGGCCCAATGACTATTTTGTGATAAAAACTAAAGTTTAATGATTATTATGTAATTTTTAAAAGTTTGGTGACCATTTTATATAGTTTAGTGACCATTTATGTACTTTACATTATATTTTATATGTATAATACACAAATAAAATTATAATTATAATCAATATATCCATATAATTACGAATGAGAATAGCCATCATAATGTACAAATGAATATTCTAATAATCAGAGTAAGTACATTTAATCGGTCGACTAAATTGTTCATTTTTGTTTCCTCATATTCTCTTACGTCATGGGTTGTAGACTCACTATAAGCACCACTTTCATTCTCTTAGAGTCCCCTTCCCTTCCTCTCTAGGTATGATTATGATTATAATTAAGATTTGTAAATACTATTAATCAACCATATAAGAATTTACACCATAATAAATATAAATATGAGACACATATAATGAGACTTAAATCGATATAAAATATATCTATTAACTTAGAAGCAGGGGCGGAAGAAAACAAGAAGTATTGGGGGCATGGACCCGCAGAAAAAAAAATAAAAATTACATGAAATTTTTTTTTATCATTTATTATTATTATTATTATTATTATTATTATATAGTCCTTGAATAAGCAATAAAAACTCCAAATTAAAAACCGAACACCTGACGAATGAACTTATACATATGTTCTTTATCATTTCATTATTTATGAGTATTTACTAAATAAAATTTGACAAATCTTATCAACTTAAAACCTATATATACATAAATTTATACACGTTGTATTTAAAACCTACACGGTTTCAGGCTATGAATTCCGAGGCACCCGTTTAGGGTTTTAAAATATATTTTTTGCTTAATGTACAATTTACCCGTAATGTGTTTCCGCTTTATGATTTGATACGTATTTTTTTTTGGCTCTCTTACTTATTGATGAACCTAGAGGGTGATAGAGAGAGCGGTCTATCACCTTAAAATTTTGAAATTCTTATATAATTTATAATTTTTTTAAAAAAATTTAATGTATTTTTTATTAAAAATATATTTTCGTCATCCCGTTAATTTTATAACTTCATACCTCTTAGAATTGTATAATTTTATCCCTCCTAACATAAAGTTATACGTCTGTCCCTGCTTTTACCCCTAAAATTTATAAATCGGTCACACAACGTCACCCTCTTTATTTTTTTTTCTTCAAAATTAATTATAAATAAAATAAAATAAATAGTATTTTCCCAAAACTATCCCCAACTTTCTCTCTCCTATGTTTATTCCACCGATTTAAACTTTCTCTCTCTCCCCCTCTAAAATTTTGAGTTTTTCTTAGGGATGGCAACGGGTTGGGTTTTTGGCTGCCCCGACCCGAAATTGAAACCACTCGACCCGACCCCGACACAGTTTCGATATTTTAATAAAAATTTTGACTAAATCCGACCCGACTCGGGAAAAATTAATAAAAATATAATAAATATATCGGGTCGGGAAAATTTTACTCTAAACTCAAACCTGACCCGACTTTATTTTTTCAATAACCCGACTCGACCCGAACCTTTAAAGAAAAAAACCCGCCCCTATTGGGTCGGGTCGAAACCCAACAGGGCCGAGTCAAATTGTCATCCCTAGTTTTTCTAACTTGAGGCACCTAAAATGAGGCTATACAGAAATACTTATAAAAAATGATAAGAATTTCGGTATTAATATTTCTGTACATATAAAAATGCTTACAAAATCGGTAAGCATCTCTGAAAGTACCAAGATTCTTACTATTTTTGTAAATATTTATGTATGTACAAAAAAATCGATACTAAAATTTTTACCATTTTTATAAATATTACTGTATAGCCTTATTTTAGCCTAGTCACCTTAAAACTTCCCTTAAAACTTCCCCTCCTTTTCTCTCCTCTATTCATTCCTCCGCACAATCAATCCAGCAAGATAAAAGTGAAAACCCAAAAAAAATCTATAAAAAACTAAATCATTAAATAAATAGAAATGTGTTAGTTTTACCGCTTAGCTCCATTGAATTTGAAAAAGAAAACAGAAAAAAAAACCCCTAGATTTTGCGGGACCTTTATGAATCGGCGGCCGGAAATGTGTTAGATTTTGCGATTTTATATCAACGACAAACAAAAGAAAATATGTACAGAGAACAGAGAGCGGCCGATAAGTCCAAAGGAGAGGTGCGATTGACGGATGAAAATGACTTGCTTGCTTGCCAAAACTGGAAATGAGTTTTCACTAACAAAAAACTGAAAAATGAATCAAGATTATCCCTTCAAGCTAATTGTTTTTTATTAAACGAATCAAAGGAAAGGGAGGTGGCGATGGGAGGAGAGCAATCACCGGTGTTTGGGCCGTAGGAATGGTAAATGAGCGGGGCAAGTGTGGATACTCCTTCTATGACTATACTCACTTAAAATTTTTATTTGACACCATTTATCCACCGCTTGCGGTTAGTGCCGACAATTACTCATGAATGGTGGTCAACCCGATCCACCCGACTAAACTAAATGGACGAAAACTCGACGAAACATGAATTTGATCCCTTTGAAGTGGGTGGCGGATGGAGCGGGTGATGAATTCGAGTGAAATTTTTTAACCCACCATCCGATCCGTCACCCGTCCCATCCATCCATTCATAGGTATAATATTAATTTTAAAAATATTTTGAACCTTAAATATTTTTTTAACCTTTTGTTTTCCATTGGAAAATAATAATTTTGTTTATGTAGTTATGTTGTATATATTTTTTTGGACCAAGCTGTTGTATGTAAGAATATTTGAAAATTTCGAACTTTAATAATAGTTGACTTTAATGTCTTAAATACTAAGTATTTTTAGTAAGATATTACATGTATTTTTAACTCCGATTTTTCAATAATAGAACACATTTATGATCCGACCCACCCTCCTCATCCGCGGTTGATGGGTGGGGCGAATTTGGGTCAATGATCAAGCGGGTGGTGGGTGGGTTGGGTGATGGTTTGAGATGCGGGTGGTGGAGCGGGTGGAACTCCAACCCACCCAAATTCAACCCGTTGTTAGCCCTACTTATGGCGGGTACCATTTTTTTATATCCACACTCGCCTAAGCGGGTACATTCTTAAATCTACCTCCACATACACACCTAACTGGATGCTCACCACCCAAACCGTAACTGCTCGTATTCGTTCGTACCAACTTGACAAGCAACCAATAATATCAAATTATTTAAAAATAAACCATAAACTTGTGTAAAGAAGAGTAAAACTTCGCATATTTTATTGAATGATCAAGTGCATGTATATAATACATTCACATATATAAATTTAACTACAGTTAACTAACTATTAACTAATTAACTATAGCTAACTTAACTAAAACACATCTACGTCAGTATAAAATTTTACTTAACTACATATAACTAATTAACGGTGGTAAACAATCGTAAAAAATGTTTATACCCTAAGATTTGGTTAAATTATAAGGCACACCTTTAAAAATATTTTTTTAAATCAACTTATATATTTCTCACATTTTTTCTTTAAATTGAGATGATTGTTTTTACATGAAAGGATGAAAAATGTTCATTACTCTAGTTTTCTTTTCCATTACTTTTATTTCCTACTAAGCGTACGCAAAATTTATTTCCTTTACATTTTCTTACGTTATTTTTTGTCCTTTTATTTTCCCTCTAAACCAAACAAAACCTTAAAAAAATGTGTTTGAAAACCAAATTTTTTTAATCCAAAACGTAACAACTAAAATTTTCAATTTTACATTTGAGAAATGTTTTTATAGTTACAATTACAGTTTTAACATTAATTTATTATCTTATGGGGTGTATTTTACATGCTTATAATTTTTTTATTAAAATATATTTATATGATTAATAAATTATTTGTGGCTTTAAAATTTTTTATTTCTCATCATGATATTTTTTAGATAAAAAATATTTTAAACTGTTTATATTTTTATGGAATACATACAAATTTTATATTTTTTAAGAATAATATTTTTTATACTTTTACCTGCTTTTTTTTTGCCATCATACTTTTATCATAACTTAAGTTGATATGTTTATATATTATAATAATAAGAAATTTAAATATCACTTAATCATATATATTTTTAGTTTATAACATTATATTTAAAATAATTATTTAGCTTTTTAAAAATACATTTGAAAACAATATTAAATATTAGTCCTACTTTTTAAAAGTAATTGCTCACCGGTACAAAACTAACCCTTAGTATACGCCGTCGTTTAACACTTTTGCCGGAGGCCCGGAAGCTTGCTTAAACGCTCTTAAAGAAAAGCTTGCAGGAGCTGATTACCTGTTCACATTTGACCGTCTCCAAAAGTCAAAACTGAAAAAAAACTAACCTAACGAATCAAGATTCAAGAAAGAACCAAGCTCTTGTAAGCTACCCTTTCTTTATATTTCCCTCGTCTTCTTCAACCCAATCAGAGGGAAAATAACCATTTCTTTATATTTTTTGAATTCTTATAAATTTCGGAGTTTTGGACAATCAAGATTTATAGCGAATAACAGCAGAGTTAGTTTTTCATGGTGGTTTCAAGTTTCAATGGTAGTTATTGTTCCTGTTTGCTTCCGAATCAGCGGATTTACTCAAAAACTGAATGGCGACCCTTCATTCTAATGAATTTCATCAACAGCGCATGGCTCGATTACACTCTCGCTTTCTTCATTCCTTCACCTTCCTCTTCTACACCGCATTAATCTCTCATTCCGCTTCGACACTCGAATCTGATTTCTCGATAATCGATTCGGATTCGGAAGTTCTTTTGTTCCATCAAGATTACTCTCCTCCGGCACCTCCTCCTCCGCCTCCTCACGCCCCGTCGGTATCTTGCACCGATGACCTCGGCGGGATAGGTTCTTTGGATTCCACGTGCAAGATTGTGGCCGATTTGAACCTAACTCGTGACGTCTACATAACGGGAAAGGGTAATTTCTACATCCTTCCCGGAGTTAGATTTCATTGCCCTTCTTTGGGCTGTTCCATAACCCTAAACATCAGTGGGAATTTTTCCTTGGGCGAAGGTTCGACTATAGTTACCGGTACTTTTGTGCTTGACGCTTATAACGCTAGTTTGTTCAATGGATCGGCCGTGAACACTACAGGATGGGCGGGAGATCCACCGCCACAGACGAGTGGGACACCTCAGGGATTGGAGGGAGCGGGCGGAGGTCATGGAGGCCGCGGGGCTTCTTGCTTCGTGGAGGATGGGAAGCTACCTGAGGATGTCTGGGGCGGTGACGCTTATTCATGGTCATCGTTGCGGACTCCGTCCAGTTACGGGAGTAAGGGAGGGACAACGAGTAAGGAGGTGGATTATGGAGGGGGCGGTGGTGGCCGGGTGAAAATTATAATTAAAGATTCGTTGGAGATGAATGGGAGCTTGTTGGTTGATGGTGGTGATGGAGGGAGTAAAGGAGGTGGTGGATCAGGTGGTAGCATCTACATCAAAGCTCATAAAATGTAATGTTTCTCTCCTGTTAACTTTGTTTTTTTTTAGTTGTTTGGCTTGTTTGGTATCCAAAAGTTGGATGGTTATTTCGTTGTTGGTTTGGTAATCCAAAAACTGATGTAGGAAATAAAGAGAGAAATAGTGACCAAGTAGTGTATAATTACATTCTTAAGCTACTGTTTATGTGACCCTGATAAGAATAATATTTAGGACTGTTTTGATTCTAATAAGTTAATCACTTGTTGAAAGCATTGAATATTGTTCATGTTTGCTGAAGCCTCTTAAAGCTCCGCTACTTTTCCTATGATGCATGCCAACTGTAGTGCAGGAAATTAACGAAAGGCATCCTCAAATCCACTTTTCTTTGTTTTGAACAAAGTTTTACTTCATCTAAGGTACTACTTGCTATCAATTGCAAACATCTAATGTCCGAGGATATAAATGCTTCTGGATTTTTAAAATGCATCTTCAATTAATTTAATATGGAGAACATGAAGCTTTCTCCATTAACACAGCACATTGTTTTAAACCCATTTGTTAGTTGTAGAATGAGATTTAGGTCTAATTATCATTTGTGCTCCATTTAGGCCATGCCTAATGTTTCTTTACATAGTTTTGTTAAAGAAAACTTGTAGCAGGTGATGGTAGCATATGAATCCAATCTTATGTATGCTTAGCACTGTCTGCTATTCTGGAAATAGTTTTCTTTGTCTTTCATTAGTTACTTGGATCTCTTATAATAACTATGGGTTAAATGTCACGATATTACCTGGGTATGATTAAGGTTTTAATGTTTTAGTGTCTTGTTTTTCTGTGAAGAGCAGGACTGGAAGTGGCCAGATAAGTGCTTGTGGAGGCAATGGTTTTGGTGGAGGGGGTGGTGGAAGAGTTTCAGTTGATATTTTCAGCAGGCATGATGAACCAAAAATTTATGTGTATGGTAAGATTTCTCTTGTTTTGCCATCATAGAAGGAGTTATGTATTTTTTAAGATTTGGAAATAAAAGCTTTATTTTTATAATGTTTTTATGAATACTTGATTACTTTCATGTTACAAAAAGGAGGGACAATATTCCCGAACTACAACAAGCACAAGATTTGCAAGATATTTTAACTGTGGTTTAAATCAGTTTTTGATGATTATAGTACTTTGAACAATAGGAATGCCCTTTGATGATGACATAAATGAACAACTTTCATGATGAATGAACTATTTTTGGATGATAAACTTGGAAAATGCTTATCTTTCTAAGCTTTCTGATGTCATCTTTCATTATTTTGTTTAAATATTTTTTTCCTGCCCACCCCTTAGCACATTTATTTGGTAATCTATTGATTATCATCTTGCAGGAGGAATTAGTCATGGCTGCCCAGATAATGCTGGTGCTGCTGGAACCCTATATGATGCTCTGCCCCGAAGCCTTACTGTTGACAATCATAATTTGACATCGGTTACTGAAACTCTTTTTCTAGAGTTTCCTTATAGACCACTTTGGACTAATGTCTATATTAGAAATTTGGCTAGGGCCACTGTTCCATTGTTTTGGAGTCGCATCCAGGTTTGAGAATTTGAATTCTTTATTTTTGTTTCGAGATATTCAAATATGTTGATAACTCTTAGCACTCGTGAATCGAGATTATTACCTTGTTCAGTAGTTGCTACCCTCTTCTAGTACCTCTTTCTGCATTGTATGTTTTATAAAATTTCAGGAGATACAGTTAGGTTTTTCACAAGGAATCTAATTCAGCATTTGTTCCTTATTGTGAGTTAATACGTGTATCTAACTCTATCATAACTATGTAGTTTAGTTATAATCTAACTCTATCATAACTATGTAGTTTAGTTATAATCTAACTCTATCATTGTAAAGGATAAAAGTTCAATCCTAATAGGTTAACTACTCATAAAAACTCCTCTGTAAAAGTCTATAAATAGACTTCTTCTCTTGTATCGAAATATAACAAGAAGAGTATTCAAACTCTCTTTTCTACATGGTATCAAGTTAGGTCGATACTATCCCTCAAAATCTTTTTTTTTTTCCCTTTTTTTTTTTTTCGATCGATCTACATCTCTCCATGACTAATTCTGATCCTGCTACATCGAAATTAGCTCTCAAAACAGCCCTCGTTCATCCGATTTCCAACTCTCGGATGCTTCTCTTTCTCCCATTACATCCTATAAACTAAATGGAAACAACTACCTTCCTTGGTCTCAATCGGTCTTGGTTGTACATTACAGGAAGAAGGAAAGCTTCCTATCTCTCGGACTCAACTCCTGTTCCCGATGAGTCCGACCCACCTTACTCTAATTGGTTGAGTGAAAACACCATGATAATGTCGTGGTTAATTAATTCCATGGTACTGAAATTGGAGAAAATTTCATGCTTTATCAAATCTTGTGAGAATTTGGAATGCTGCCGAGATACTTATTCCAAAGATTGACAACACACCGAACTCTTTGGAGTTGAGAATAAGATCAAAGATCTCGGACAAGGGGAGGTAACAATGGCACAATATTTTGGAGTCCTAACCAAATGTTTGGCAAAGAATAGATCTGTATGAAGCTAATGAATGGAAGTGTCCTGATGACATTAGCTTCTACAATAAGCTCAAAAATCAAAGGAGGGTGTTCCAGTTTCTCTCTCAGATCGAATGGAGAATTTGATGGAGCCAAAGAGAGGATTTTAGCCACTAAACCACTACCACCGGTTCGAGAAGCCTTTTCGAAATCCGAAGGGAAGAAAGCGACTTTTCCCGATGGTGCCAAAGAGTCCGGCAAATGTAAGCTTCGCTCTTCTTACAAACGCCAACTCGGGAGTAAACAAAGGAGGGGGAGACCTTGGTGTGACCACCGCAAAAAGGTCGGGCATGTGATGGACCAATGTTGGAGGTCGCATGGAAAACCAGCAGACCGAAAGCCTCCTAAATCCGAGATTCGAAAAGAAGCCCATCTTGCATCTTCTCGAAAATTCCTCCAAAGCAGACTTTAGTAGACAACGGATCGAGGAACTCCAACAGATTTTTACTCACCTATCATCTAAACATGTTCCTAATGCCTTAACAACTCTCATCAAGGTAGTATTTCTTGCTTAGCAACAACTAGTGCATTTAATTGGATAGTCGATTACGTGCCTCTGATCATATGACAGAAATCCTACACTCTTCAACAATTATAGTAACCACAAGTCTCCTTCCTCCATAAAGATAGCCGATGGTTCCCTTAGAACAAAGAAAAAGGGAGTGGTTACATTCGATTGAGTAGCAAGATCATATTGTCGATGTTCTTTATGTTCCCAAACTCACATGCAATTTATTATCTGTTAGCAAATTGGTTCGTGATATTAAATGTGAGGTTAACTTTGGGGTTCTTTGGTTTGTGTTTTTTGAGCACACGTGGCTCAAGACGGTGATTGGCGGTGCTAGGTTTGTAAACGGCTTATATATCCTTGATGGCCTACCCTATATGAATCCTTCTATTTCCAATTGCTTTAGAACATCGCTTTTTCTAGCGCTTTCCCTTGAATGATATTATGCTTTTGCATCTTGATTAGGACATCCAAGTTTCTACTACCTTGCAAAGTTGTTTCCTAATTTCTTCATTAATAAAAATCCTCTTCTTTTACTTGTGAAGTATGTCAAATGGCTAAACATACGAGAAAACCATATGTTCCTTCTCACTATAAACCTACTTCACCATTTTCTATCATACACAAAGTGACATTTGGGGCCCTTCTAAAGTAAAAACATCTCTCGTTTCTAGATGGTTTGTGTCGTTTATTGATGATTTTTCTAGAACAACTTGGACCTTTTTGATGAAAGAAAAATCTGAAGTTGAGAGAATTTTTAAAAGTTTTTATCACATGGTCAAAACTCAATTCGAGAAACAAATTAAAATAGTGAGGAGTGATAATGGGAGTGAATATCTTAGCAAATCTCTTGGGTATTTTTTCAAAGAAAAGGCATCTTTCATCTTACTTCTTGTGTCAACACCCTCAACAAAATGGAGTGGCCGAAAAGAAAAATAGACATTTACTAGAGGTGACTAGGTCCCTATTATTTTCTACCAATGCACCTAATTATCTATGGGGGGAAGCTCTTCTTCCTGCCACCTACCTAATCAATAGGATGCCAAGCAAGACACTAGGATTCAAAGTACCCACTGAAACTCTTTTCCAAAAATTTCCACATTTCAAACCATTATCCTCTGTTCTTCCTCTTCGAGTTTTTGGATGCACATCTTTTGTTCACGTGCATCGCAATAATAGGAGTAAACTTGATCCTAGGGCTCTACGTTGTGTGTTTATAGGGTATTCATCGAGTCGAAAGGGTTACAAGTGTTCTTGCCCCATTACCAAGAAAACCTATATCTCTTTTGATGTTACTTTCTTTGAAAATAAACCTTACTTTGCAGAACTTTCGGGGGAGAGATACAAGGAATCTCACCCTTGCATGATCCACACCCCATTATTTCCTTGCCTATTCTTGATGTAAGTACCACTTTGCTCTACAAAATACTTCTTCCGAGCCTACTTTGAAATTGTGAGTACTAATCTTAATCCTTAGACACACCTTCTCCACAGTCTAAAACTACCAGCCCTTATACAACACCTCCTCCAAAGTGATTAAAACTATACCACATACATCACCTAACTCTCCACAACCACCGAAAAGACAACTCGGTGTGTCTATACAAGAAGAAAAAGAAACTTGACCGAGGTTAATAGTCCCCTAACACTTGCCAAGAACTAGCTTTGAGTCCCGATGCTTTGGAGACAGGAGGTAATGTTATTCCACAAGATTCTACTATTAACTTAGATGAGTTTCCTATTGCTATTAGAAAGGGGGTAAGGAAATGTACTGCTCATCCTATTAATGTGTTTATTGCCTATGGGAAATTAATGCTGGATTCAAAGCTTTTACAAATTAACATTGACAAACATAAGAATTCCCAAGACAAAGGGAAGAGGCCTTTAACAATCCGAATGGAGGAAAGCAAATTGAAGAGGAAATTGAGGCATTACAAAAGAACAATACCGGAGCATGACAGATCCGCGAGAAGGAAAAAAAAGGTGTGGGGTGTAAATGGGTCTTTACATCAAGTACCATTCGGATGGGAGTGTTGAGAGATACAAGGCAAGGTTGGTGGCTAAAGGGTTTACTCAATCATATGGTGTAGACTATCAAGAAACTTTTGCACTGTGAAAAAGTTAAACACCATCGATATTGCTTTCAGAAAGTTGCATCGATTGGACATCAAAAACGCATTTCTAAATGGTAGACTTGAGGAGGAAGTGTACATGCAGTTCCACCGTTTTAGAAGAGAAGACCACAACAAAGACAAAGTGTGCAAACCGAATAGATCATTGTACGGCTTGAAGCAATCCCCTAGAGCATGGTTTGACAGTTTGCTAGAGCTATGGTTGAAATGATTTCAAGCAAAGTCAAGCGGACCATACATTATTTAGAAAAGCTACACCAGATGGTAAGATAACTCTCCTAATTGTCTATGTTGATGATATCATTATTACTGGTGATGACATAGAAGAGATAGAGAAGTCAAAACTGTTCTAGCAAAGGAGTTCAAACTAAGGACTTAGGAAGCCTTAGGTACTTCTTGGGAATGGAAGTTGCAAGATCAAAAGAAGGGTTAGTTATCAACCAAAGGAAATACATTCTAGATCTACTTACGAAAAAACTGAATGCTCGGGTGTAGACCAAACAATCTCCAATGGAACCAGTTTTGAAATTCAAGAAAGATGGAATGGGAATCCAATGAATAAAGAGTCCTACCAAAGGCTGGTGGGAAAAACTAATCTACCTCTCACTCACCGGACGACATTGCATACTCGGTGAGTATAGTGAGTCAACACATGAGTAGTCCTCGAGAAGAGCACATGGAGGCAAATCGATAGGATCCCGAGGTACCGAAGTTTACACCAGTGGTCCTGACTTATTTTCAGAAAAACATCCGACATGAACTATAAAAGTCTACACAGACGCAAGTCAAGGGCGGGAGAACTAACGGATATAAGGTCCGTGAGTGGCTATTGTTTTGTGTGGGGAAATCTGTCACTTGGAGAAGTAAAAAGCGGTGTTGTATCTAGAAGCGTATAAGAAGAAATTGAGCTATGGCTCTTGGAATATGTGAGGGAATGTGGATTAAAAAACTCCTCACCGAGTTAGAGTTGGATGGAAAGTTAGAATTTGAGGTTTACAAAGATAGTCAATCAAAGAATGAGCATTGCCAAGAATCCAAAGTCAAACATGACCGGACTAAACATATTGAAATAGATAGGCACTTTATCTATGAGAAGGTCAATAATGGAGTAATAAAGCTTCATTATATTCCAACCAAGAATCAACTTGGTGATATCTTCACCAAAGCACTTCCTAGGGCAAATTTTGATGAGTTTTCATCCAAACCGGGTGTACACAACATATACACGCCATTTGAGGGGGAGTGAGTTAATACGTGTATCTAACTCTATCATAACTATGTAGTTTAGTTATAATCTAACTCTATCATAACTATGTAGTTTAGTTATAATCTAACTCTATCATTGTAAAGGATAAAAGTTCAATCCTAATAGGTTAACTACTCTGTGTAAAACTCCTCTGTAAAAGTCTATAAATAGACTTCTTCTCTTGTATCGAAATATAACAAGAAGAGTATTCAAACTCTCTTTTCTACACTTATATAGGTGCAAGGACAGTTAAGTCTACTATGTGGGGGTGTGTTGAGCTTTGGGCTAGCACATGTTGGGTCTTCAGAGTTTGAACTAGTGGCAGAAGAACTGTTGATGAGTGATTCTGTAATCAAGGTGACTGATACTTTTCTTATGAACTTGAATGAGGAAGTCTTATAGTCTCATTATGAGAGTAAATATTGTCCATATTTGCTATCAATTGTCTTCTAAACTCTTATTGTTGTCATGTTGCTAAGTCTTCGACTAGTTTATACAACAGAATACCCTAGTTGAAGGAGCTGATTTTATTTTAATTGGAGTTTTATCTATATGCGGTATCAACATTTTCATGTTGTTTGAATGTCTTTGTATGTTCTGAATAGAAGCAGTTTGATGTTTTCTAATGAAAGTATTATATAATCTGTCATGGCCACTTTCTATTTAGTTTTTCTTCAGTTGACCCTTTCTGTCCCATTTTTCTTCCTTATTTATAATATACTGCAATAATTAATGATCTCTGTGTTTCATTCACAACAGGTCTATGGGGCTTTACACATGACTGTGAAAGTATTCTTGATGTGGAATTCTAAATTGCTAATAGATGGTGGTGAAGACGCAACTGTTGCAACTTCATGGCTTAAGGCTAGTAATTTAGTTATTCTCAAGGTGTTTAACCCTCCTTTGCTCTTTCTGTTGCACGGTTCTTTGCTGTAATCATGTAAACATTCTTGACCAATCCTACCTCTTTGTTTCACACCCAGGAATCATCAGTTATACATTCTAATGCAAATCTGGGAGTACATGGACAAGGTTTATTGAATTTATCAGGACCAGGAGATACAATTCAAGCACAACGTTTGGTCCTATCATTGTTTTACAGTATTAATGTAAGTGGTTATTTTTATGTGATCATTAATCGGTTGGTTTCAGTTCCTAGTTTATAAAAAAATAATATGGTTAAAATAAAAACAAATTTAGTTTGCTGAGAACATTTCTGCTTGGAGACTAAAGTTTTTTGTGGAAGCTGTTTTTGGATGGAAGTGGGACTGTATGTTTTCCTGCTGTACTGTTCTTTTCATTGGAGGACAAAGCAATATTTATGTATAGACTTTTTTCACCTGGTTTAATCACCAAAATAGTTAAATGGAAAGTTGGGGATCATTTATGTAGTCTCTTGTATGGTATAAATAGTTATAAATGCCACTGCCAGTTTTGATGAATCCTTGCTGCGGGGTATATTACTATATGCTTGGAGATTTTGCATTGATTATCTTATATGATTAATGAATTAATTTTATCTGTTTTGCATGAAGGTTGGACCTGGGTCTGTTTTACGTGGTCCCCTAGAGAATGCCTCATCTGATGCCATGTAAGTTTTGGTTTGGGTTGTAACACCCTTGTGCTTAAGCTTTGTACCGTCTTATAGTATATCTCACTGTTCTTTTTGCTTTTGGCAGTACTCCAAAGCTTTACTGTCAGCTCCAAGACTGCCCCATTGAACTACTTCATCCACCTGAAGATTGCAATGTGAATTCATCTCTGTCTTTTACTCTCCAGGTGTTTATTCAATATGATGGTGCAGTAATGAACTGAGGATTATGCTTTCTTCTGCTTATTTAACTGCTTCATTAATTTGGTTTTTAGATATGCCGAGTTGAGGACATCACTATTGAAGGTCTTATTAAGGGATCTGTTGTTCATTTCCATCGGGCAAGAACAGTATCTGTATGGTCTTCTGGAATAATCAGTGCATCTGGGATGGGTATGTTTCTCCATTGTTGTTTAGGTTCTATTTTCTTCAATTTCTCTCTACCATGTGTGTATGCACCCTCACGTCTGTAAATAAACCCCACAATGAAGATGGTTTTATAAACCTTTTTAGGTTTTATCATCTATTATATCTAGATGGATTCTCTTTGTTCTTGTACAGGATGCATAGGTGGTGTTGGTAGAGGAAACTTTTTATACAATGGTATTGGCAGTGGTGGTGGCCATGGTGGTAAAGGGGGGCTTGGATGTTACAATGATAGTTGTGTTGAGGGAGGTATTTCATATGGGACTTCAAAGTTACCCTGTGAACTTGGCAGTGGAAGTGGAAACAAGAGCATAGCTGATTCGACTGCAGGTGGTGGTGTTATAGGTAAGGCCTTTGTGTCACCTATTTTCACCGGCATACATTTTATGACTCTTGCATTTTAATTTCTGAAGATTGTGATAGTAAGTCTTAGCAGTGTTAGTTTGAAACATTTTTTTTCACTTCTGTGTCTATTTCTCTGAAATGTTTATACGACTTGGTGAATTCTTAATGCCCATCCCAGGAAGCCAGAACTTTACTGTGACTCATTGGGTGATTTCAGCTACTCAAATTATTCTCTCTAATTTCTTCTTAGGACTGAAGTTTGATGATTATTTTAGGTTATGATTTACAGGTGGAAATGTTGAGAAGGGCTTAACTCTTTTCATATGTGAACAAAAGCCAGACATAGGACCATATTTGAGTTGCTGTCATGTCTTTAGACACTTGTATTATGCTTGGTAGGAAGGATGCATAGGGGAGGAAAATGTTGCAATCTAATGGTTGAGCTACAAAATAGCACAGAGAAATCTAATCCATTAGATTAAAATACTTTCCATCCTCTCTGCCAAACAGATTACTGAATAGCTACTGCTTCGTTTAAAATTATCCTTATTTTCATGAGATAATGTTTGAACAGTGTTTGGTTCCATGGAGCATCCCTTGTCAAGTTTGTCGGTTCAGGGTGCGGTGAGGGCTGATGGAGAAAGTTCTGAAGGAACTGTCTGGAAGCAAGAGTATTCTGTTTTTAATGATTCAAGCATAGCTCCTGGGGGTGGCTCTGGTGGTACCGTCCTTCTGTTTCTGCACACATTGACTCTTGGCGAATCTGCTATTCTTTCAAGTATTGGAGGATATGGTAGTCCCAAAGGGGGTGCTGGTGGAGGTGGTGGAAGGATTCATTTTCATTGGTCTGACATTTCCTCCGGTGATGTCTACCAGCCAATTGCTAATGTGAAGGGAGGCATCTATGCTAGGTTTGTTTCCAAAGTGATTTATTTATCTGGATCCCAGCTTACATTTGGTCTACACATTTGATAAGTTTTCTAGGTCCGTGATATGTTGGGCAATCAATACTCCAAGTGGTATATGTCCACAAAATGATATTGTACGATAACTACTAACAAGCTTTTCAACCTAGAATGTCTTATTCTTTAACTACTACATTAATCAGAATAAAACAATGTAAAAATTAATCAGAATCTCTTTTTTCTCAACCATGAAGTTTCTGGTACCAAATTACATGTGGAAGTTTTATGCATATGATGGAATGCAATAGTGTAACTGTTATATAATTTCTGAACAAGTTGTATTATTTCATCAAATATTGGTATTTTTGGCTTTTAATTATTTAAAAATATTCTTGATTGAAGCCTCAATCTGCAAATATCATTTGTGTAAGATTTGCTTTTGGGGACTATATTTTGATATAGGCTTAATTTTTTTATGCTATAATGCTTAGATCTTATATTGGTGCTAGGAATCAAATGGTGAAGCTTTTATGTTTTTGAACTTACCTTGACACTTGCATTAGTGAGTATTTGATCATTATATTATATCTGTGCTTTTGAAGCACCTTGCTGGAACTAATCTATATCTTGATCAAACTGTTTTAGTAAAAATGTATACAACAGGTAAGTTTTTACTTTCAGCATGATCACTGATTACTTAAAGAGACTTCTTAGTTTTCTGTTCTCCTTAACTAGAAACTCTGTTGCTGCCTTCTATTTTATACCCATTGTTTAATGCTTGTATTAGATGCTTGTGCATGAGTTTATCATCTTGGTATCATGGTGATGTTTTGATTATTTTTACAGGGGAGGACTAGGTAGACACGAGAGTGGTGATGGAGAAAATGGAACGGTGACTGGTAAAGCTTGTCCAAAGGGGCTTTATGGGACATTTTGTGTTGTAAGTTGGCGATTGTGTTGCATTTGAAAATTTTCAGATTCTTTTCATTTAACATGGCATATGGTAGTTAGGGCTAAACTTTTTATTTGAAGCTCTTGGAACATTAGAATATTTCTATCACCAAATTAACATGAATTCTATATTGAATTGTTTACAATTTTTTTTGTGTGTGTGTGATTCTATATTCAATTATGGGCAATTTAATATGAGAGGAATTTTTGGATGGAGTTTATTTTCTCTGATAATATGTTAATTAACATATGCTGTCCTCCAAATTGATTGGTGCAAGTCTTATTTTTCATCTCTTTCTACTAGTAATAGTATATAAAAAAAAAATTATTTCTTCCTTTTGACTAATACAAATTGGGGTTAATATTTTCTCTTGTTGAGCTTGTTAGCTATTTCTTTTGTCTAGGAATGTCCTGCTGGTACTTACAAGAATGTTAGTGGATCTGATAGTTCTCTCTGTCACCGTTGCCCTGCTTCTGAGCTTCCTCGTCGTGCCATTTATATTGCTGTACGAGGTAATTTGAAAGTTGTCTTTATGGAGTGGATTTTATCTTATATGAGATTCAAATACTGCTCATATACTGCAGTTATTTTTCTTCTCTCTTCAGATTTCAAGTGCTATTTAAGAAAAAAATATTTCAGTTTTTTCTTCATCATAGTAAATTAATTTTCAAGACCTTCTTCTTCACAGGTGGCAGCGCTGAAACACCTTGTCCTTATGAATGCATTTCTGACAGATATGACATGCCACACTGTTATACAGCTCTTGAAGAGTTGATTTACGCATTTGGAGGGCCTTGGTTATTTTCTCTTCTACTTGTGGGTCTTCTCATCATCTTAGCATTGGTGCTTAGTGTTGCGCGGATGAAATTTGTTGGGGCTGATGAATTACCTGGCTCGGCTTCCACTCAGAATGGCCATCAGATAGATCATTCTTTTCCATTCTTGGAGTCATTGAATGAGGTTGTATAATATTTCTATGTTTATTCTTTTTATTATTTCATAGAATTCCTGGCCATCTATGCTGATATTTGTATTCTTAATTATAATAATTATTAGTAGTAGTAGTAGTAGTATCATTTCACACAATCCCTTGTTCTTTTGCAAATTATCCCCTGGTTGACTTCAACTGTGCCTTTTTTTCCTTTCAGGTAATGCAAACAAACAGAGTTGAGGAGTCCCAGAGTCACATACACAGAATGTATTTCATGGGTCCTAATAGTTTCAGTGAACCTTGGCATCTGCCCCACACTCCTCCAGAAGAAATAAGAGAGATTGTGTGAGTATATTGCTATATTTTCTGTTGAATTGCTTTACATATTTCAATTTGTAATCTCCCATTGTGCCAGTACTGAATTTTGTTAATATTTAATCATGATTGTTAGACATTGATCTAATGTCTTTGACCTGGCAGATATGAGGGTGCATACAACATATTTGTGGATGAGATTAATGCAATAGCTGCCTACCATTGGTGGGAAGGTACAATCTACACCAGTCTTTCTATTCTTGCATATCCCCTTGCTTGGTCATGGCAGCAATGGCGCCGAAGAATGAAATTGCAACAATTACGTGAGTTTGTGCGATCAGAATATGACCATGCTTGCTTACGTTCTTGCCGTTCACGGGCTCTCTATGAGGGGCTTAAGGTATCTATTTACTTCTCTTGGTCTAATTCATTTCTACATGGCTTCATTTTATTTGATTTACATCTTGTAGTTGTTTTAGTTCCATCTTTTTTTCTGCTTTTCTCATCATCATCGTTTTGTAAATAAACTATTTTGACATTCCTGAGGCTGATATGGATTCCTTTTATGCTCTCATTCTAATGCATCTCACTTAGAGACGGAGCAGATATGCTTCCTATCTATTGTTGTGTACCATCCTGATTTTTTCATAGTTTGGGACTCTCTTTTTTTCCCGTTCAATTTGCTTTATAAACATGTTCAAGTAGGCTTTGTTTCCATCTGATGAGAATTAAATTAATACATTGTTAGATGTATGCTACATTGCTACTTTTTGGATGTGAAATGGTTACCCTTAGTGCAAAGTTGATCATCGGTTGGGCTAGTGCTATATCTGGCATTATAGTTTTGCTTTTGAGTCAACAAGGCTAAAAGGGACACATCAAAACAGATCTTACAGTTTAAACTTTTTGGAATTTACGCATTAATTCTATATCTACTCTTTTAACAGTTTTTGAATCTTGATACAAATGTAGTTAAAACACAATTTTTAGTGTTGCTTCAAACTTGAAATGCGGTATTTGTAGGTATCTGCAACCTCTGATTTAATGTTGGCTTTTGTGGACTTCTTCCTTGGTGGAGATGAAAAGAGAACAGACCTTCCTCCTCGACTCCCTCAAAGGTTTCCTATGGGTATAATTTTTGGAGGTGATGGAAGTTACATGGCTCCATTTTCCCTTCAAAATGATAACATTCTTGCCAGTCTTATGAGTAAGGTTAGGTCTCAGATTTTAACCATGTGATTGGTGAAGGGTCGGCTTCACTGCAAATTTTAGTTAAAATGAAATGCTAATTATTTCTTACAGTTGGTGCCCCCTACCACTTGGTACCGACTGGTGGCTGGTTTGAATGCGCAATTACGCTTGGTTCGCCGTGGATGGCTGAGGGTAACATTTCGACCTGTCCTGCGATGGCTTGGAACACATGCTAATCCTGCTTTGAGAAACCATGGTGTATGTGTTGAGCTTGCCTTGTTTCACGGTGCACCTGGTGGTCATTGCCAGTACGGACTTTTGGTGTATTCTGTTGAAGAGGAAAATGGACCTATATCCCTTGAAAATTCTGATGGAGGAGACAGAAATGAGCTATCTTCAAGGTAAGATGTCACTGTGTTTTGTGCACCACCATTATTTATCTGAACTTGGACATTTTAGTTTCATGTTGTTGGTACAAATGTCATGTTGGCATATTTTGAGCAGTATTGGGTGAATAAATAGAAATATTTCCCAGCACTGGGATATAGGATGACCTGTAAGGAATCTTGGACAAGGGAACTAAAGTTGGTAGTTATGCTTGTAATGTATGATGGAAAGAAATTCAAATTCTTACAGAAATATCTGTGTGCAAGCGCACATATGATGAATCATTTGATACCTAATTATTTGAAATTTAACCTGGTTATTTTCCCATTTGCTTCAGTTTGAAGACCACGTACATGCAAAACCAATCTGGTTATCCAAGAGAAGATGTGCTTTTAACCCTAGATCACCAAAGCAATGAAGGTTTTGCAAAGGAGAGGAGTTACGGAGAAATTATAGATACTAACAGCTTGCAAATGCTTGAAGAGAAGAGAGATATGTTTTGCCTTCTCTCTTTCTTAGTCCATAATACTAAACCTGTTGGTCACCAGGTAGCTCACACAAATTTAAGATTACATTGTTTTTTATTATCAAATATTTCTCTAACACCTTTGTTTATGGTTGCAGGATCTTGTTGGGTTAGTCATATCAATACTACTTTTAGGAGATTTTAGCTTAGTGTTGCTTACATTCCTCCAGTTGTATTCAATATCATTGGTGGATGTCTTTCTGGTTTTGTCTATCGTACCTCTTGGCATTTTTGTCCCATTTCCTGTTGGCATAAATGCTTTATTCAGTCACGGGCCAAGGCGTTCTGCAGGTCTTGCACGTTTCTATGCTTTATGGAACATAACATCCTTGGTTAATGTTGTAAGTTCCTGTAACTTTTCATGTATTTGAATTGATAAAAACTTGCTGGTTTTCCTACAATATCTATAGAGGAAGATATAATATATATTCCTTCTCCAGTTTTGAAAAATCCTTAACTAGTAAACATTAATTTCAGAAGTAACTATATTGCAAAAGGGTTGATAAATAGCATTCATACCCCAATGCCCCTCCCTCTGCTTTTCTTGCTCCTATCAATCAAATATTTGATGGCAGTTTTTTTGATTCCTCCCAACTTCTTATCTTGTTACTCTAAAAAATGTCATCTCATCTTTCACCAGGTTGCTGCATTTCTTTGTGGGTATGTTAACTATAACAGTCAGTCATCATCGCGTAGAAGGATCGCGACCCTCCAGCCATGGAATATTAACATGTAAGTCGATCTTTTAGCAAATGCAAAAGAAATTTTAACTGTGATACCATTCTTACTTTAAATATGGGTGTGGCTTTTGGATGCAGGGATGACAACGAGTGGTGGATCTTCCCTGCTGGGTTGGTTTTGTGTAAACTTGTCCAATCACAGCTTATAAACTGGCATGTCGCGAATCTAGAGATTCAAGATCGCTCATTGTATAGTGATGATTTTGAGCTTTTTTGGCGGTCGTGACCCATCATACCAACCAAACACATACCTGTTAACAAGGTTCTTTTGTTCATTTTTGTCTGCAAGTTACTTGTAAGAAGTCAGTCAATTCTTGACTCATAATTAGAAATAGAAACAAAGAAAGGTGGGGAAAATCAGAAGAAAAATATTAGGGACATGGGATGACATTGGCATTCATTCTTGTAAGTTCTCAATGTTTTCCTTATAATTTTGGGAGTTCCAATGTAAATAACCAATTGGGTTATATACTAATGCTTTAAAAAAATCATTTGTCTCTGTTTTGCCCTAAACTTAAAAAAATATTCAAAAATTTTTTATCAATTTGTCCACTCCTGTCACCCATATCATTCACTGCCGTCACAGAATACTGAGAACACTACCCAAATGGATCAGTCGATGTTGCCGTCGTCTTCTTGATCTACTTACTGCCTTAAAAACATTTATTGGTTATTATATTGGTTAATTTATACTATGCATCATTACATGACAACAGTAGATGATGTGGTTATCAAAAGTTGAATGACCAATTTTTATTATCAACTGATGTGGAAAAGAACAGCACCAAAACTGGCGTCGCCATAACCAGGGTAACCACAGTGCCTGTCGAGGTTAACCCTGATAGGAAAAACAACGTTGCAGTCAGTGCGGTTGTTTTTAGAAACTTGACCACTTCCCGGGATGATGGAGCTGAGCCTGACTCGTTCAGCTTCTTAGTCATGGGATGAGTTTGATCATTGGACATGATGAACGGCCCTGATCGCACAATGGAAAAAATCAGCAAAAGAAAAGCAGAGCGAGTGTGAGAGAATGAAGAATGGGATGTGGAGGTGAAGAGAGAGCTGTGAGGGTGGCATTATAAGGAGGGAGGTGAAGTGTGTAGTTAATACTTGCGCTGTATTTTTTTTATGGAACCTAATTTTAATCCTAACCTGATTTAGAGGGGAGAGAAAGAGGAATTTTAGGGGAAGAAATGTGATGCTTCTAATAAGTCTAGAGCACCTAAGGGAATATGAAAAAATAAAGATGAACAGTTTGATAAATCGACTAAATATGCTTGTTTGTTTTTTATTTTAATTATTTTAATACTATACCAAGTATATTCATATGCACGTGTTTAGTTGAGGGGTCATTTAAAAACATATAATTTATAATGTTATATTCATACATACCGTAAGCAGTAACAGAACTCAACATTATTTATTAAGTGGTCATTTAAAAATACTTAAAATTTAGAGACATAATGTTAAAAAAATTATATATATTTAAGAGACTAAAATATAATTTTACTATTACACCAACTACTTTTCCAATTTTTAAAAATTTTGGGGTAGTAGCCTCCATAGGTCCTCACCAAGTATTGTCTTGATCATAGGTGTAATGTTTCGAACTCAAGTAGACAAATAAAAAATAATATTTACTTTAAAAGATTTAAATTCAAATAATTTTATTTACAAAATATATATCTTATTAGAGTGATAAGAAAAAAATATAAACAAATACTACTTTATAATTATTATCTTAAAATTATTAAAAAAAAAGGTAAGGTTTCAATCAAGCAAAAAGAAGTAGAAAGGTGTAATGTTGTGGTTGGGTCTCGGATATTTCGGCGCGTGTTTGGTTGAGCAGCTCTGTATGGAGTAATGTAAGTTGATGATGGTGTGACGCGTGACTCGGACTCGATTGGGCGGGTTTAGTAACGGATCCTTTTTTTCTGTTTCACAAGGAGGTGTGCGTTTCCATGCACGGGGCAGTTGAAATAATTCTTCGAACTAATTTTTTTCTTTGAAAAGTAGTTTTTCGAATTAATTCAAATATATGTCTTCATGTATCATGAACCGTGATTCATATTAAATCCATCTCTGGATTTCAAAGGATTTTAAATAGATTTTGAAAGCATTAATGTCATCTAGTTATGTCTTTTTCTTAGTCCTACGTTAATTATCATTTTAAGTCTGATGTAGAAAAATATCGAATGTAAAAAAATAAATTTTTATACATATATACATGTATAGATAATTTTAAATCTAATAGGTTAATAAATAACATCATATAAATCTAAGAGGACTGTTTTTTAGTAGGTCATATCTAAGTTGAGTTTAACATTCGATTTTACTGTTTGGTTGATGGAAAAAAAATCTAATTAATATAAGGGTTATATATTGATACACAAGCTGTGTAAAAAAAAATAGCAATCATTCTATAAAATTTAAAACCTAAATCTAAACCCTAACACCCTAAAACCTAAACCTTAAACCCTAAATTCTAAACTCTAAATTCTAACTATAAACCTTAAATTCTACACCCTGCACACTAAACCCTAACCTAAAACCCTAAAATTAAAAAGTTTGTGTAAACTTTAGTATCAAAGTATTTTCCTTAATGGGTTATAATATAAATATTTGTTAAATCGATTAAACATTTAAAATTTTGAAATCATATTTTAACCCAACCTAATGTGCAATTTTTTCAAATCTTAATAAGTGGATTCTAAAACTTGATTTTGTTTTTTCACCATTTACAAAATTCACCTGGTTACTTCTTTAACTTTGGTTTCCTTTTACTAAAAAAAACTAATTCAATCGGTGGCGGATCTAGAAATTAAAAATTAGGGGTCCAAAATATTTTTTTTCCCAAAATGAGAATGTCAAAATATTTTTTAACCTTTACACATTGAATGATTTTTTTTACGGAAGAAATTCATACCAACTTAAACGTGTTTCCTTTGTTAAAAAAAACCTTAAATATTTTCCGAAAAAGTGGGATGCAGCTGCTCCCCTAGGGGTTGCATGCATCCGCCACTGAGTTTAATATTAGTATAATTTGTATAGGTGGAATTCTGTTTGTCTTTATCTTTATACCTACATTGTAGGTTTAATTTCTGTATTTTAATTCGTAGTCTCTGTATTTTTAATATTTTAGTCTTAAATCATACGGTAATCTTTAAATTTGTTAAGTCAAATTCTACTATTAATCTTTTTATTATGCGCAAGGTCACATATTTAGTTATTGTTCCACAATTTGATCTCGTTCAATCCTGTAATTTGATCATATCATCCTTCTACCGGTTGGGCCATGATAAAAATTCAAAACTTTTAAAATATAAAAAATTAAAATTGACCAAATTAGAGTTTAATGGACTAAAACCCTCAACTATAGTAGAAGGACTAGTGAATGAGTTTGACCGTTTTATTTGTTTAGCTAGTCATTTGGGTTAATTTCTCTAGTAACCCTCAACAGTTTTAGACATTTACCCAATTTCTAGTTCTCCAATGGGGCCCACAACCCTTTTTCAAGCTCAAGTTGGGCTGATTTTTTTTTCATTGATCCTTGTCAATAGGCCCAAGCATTCACCTTACTTAGCTCATGTCCGTATCAGATTTCCAACATGACAGCCTTGTGACTCTAGCCTCTTTTCTAACTAAGAGACGCTCCTCCAGTCGTCAGATCTAAAGATGGAAAATTTTGAAAAAAAGATAACACGTGGCACAATTGAGGAATTCGACCGTTGGGAATGGGGCCTTCTTGATCCCACTCCAAATCCATAGTTCATATTCATAACAACTCTTTATTTTTGTCATTTTTCTCTTTTTTTTTTTTTGTCCATCAAATAATAAATTCCCCATCGGTGTTTTTCTCACCCGGCCTTTCCTTCTCTTTCCCCTCAAAAAATTCTTTTTGCTCTCTTTTCTCTCTTTCTAAAACAATGGCGATCGCTGAGACCAACTCTCAACAACAAGAAAAGGTTGAGATTTTCTTTCCCATTTTTGTTTTAATTGTTTTTCTTGGAAATTAGTTTCATTTTTCTTTTTGTTTTTCATCCTTAAAGAGCAAAATAATGCTCGATTTCTTAATCCTTTTCTTTTCTAGAAGAGAGGGGTTTCGCCGTATACATATTTTTAAAAAAAATCCCAAATAGGATTGATTTACACGGGTTCTAATGGCAGATTTAGGGATTTGATAAATCTTATGTCTGGTTTTCGTACCCTTTGGTATCTAGGATTAGAGGATTTCGAAAAAAATTGAACGGAGCGTTATGTTATTGATTTGTTGTTTATCTTTCTTTGAGACAATGTTGGGATTTTGGTATTTGTATTTTAATTTGTTCATATTAAAACTTTGACAGGTTTCTTCAGAGGCTTCAGCGGGTGAAAAGAAAAGATGGACGCTTAGCGATTTTGACATCGGAAAGCCCCTTGGGCGAGGAAAGTTTGGTCACGTTTATTTAGCTAGAGAAAAGAGGGTTTGTTTCTTTCGCTTTCTTTTCATGGATCCTTTTATGTGCTAAGAAATACGAGGACAATTGAATGTTATTTTGTTATTATTATTATCTGGTCATAAACTATGCAATTTCAGAGTTCAATCATTTACATATAATATTATTATTATGTGAATCTAGTACTAGGCTGATCCATATGTACTTCTGGAACAGAGCAATCATATTGTGGCACTCAAGGTGCTTTTTAAAAGCCAACTGCAACAGTCTCAAGTTGAACATCAGCTACGTCGCGAAGTGGAAATACAAAGTCACCTGCGCCATCCCAATATATTGAGGCTTTATGGTTATTTCTACGATCAGGTATAGAGGCCTACATTGATGCTTCTTGGTGTATTTGTTAATTGAAATGAATTAACATTTGTTTTCCTGGATACCAATTTTTACAGAAACGTGTTTACCTGATACTGGAGTATGCAGCCAAGGGCGAACTTTACAAGGAACTGCAGAAATGTAAATACTTCAGTGAAAGACGTGCGGCCACTGTGAGTTAATCTTTTGGTTTTTTGACCAATTGAGTCTTGTTATAGTTTGTAATGCTGAAGGATTTACTGGAAAAAAGGATTAATTTGATGTTTGGTATGTATGCATATGTTATTTGTTGCAGTATGTTGCATCATTAGCTCGGGCACTCATTTATTGCCATGGGAAGCATGTAATACACCGAGACATCAAACCTGAGAACTTGCTAATTGGTGCACAGGTGATTCCTACTCTATAGGCTGTACTTATTATTTGGGTTCTTTTTACATTTAAAGTCTATAGTGCTCATCTTGTCAACTGGGATTCCTTGCCAGGGTGAGCTTAAGATTGCTGATTTTGGATGGTCAGTACACACATTTAACCGTAGGCGGACTATGTGTGGCACACTCGATTATCTCCCTCCTGAAATGGGTATGTATGTAGTAAATCATTTGAAACCCATTTTGTGTCCCAAAATGCAACATTTATGGGTACAGGAAACAATTAGAGTAAGACAAAAACTGAGTTTCACCTTATTTTTGATGTTCTCCTCAGTTGAAAGCGTCGAGCATGATGCTAGCGTTGATATCTGGAGCCTTGGTGTGTTGTGCTATGAGTTCCTTTACGGAGTCCCTCCTTTTGAGGCCAAGGAACACTCCGACACTTACCGAAGGTAAGTTTCAGCTCGAAACAAAGAGAAAGAAATGACATTTTTTGGTTATAGATACATATGAATGATGTGCCTTACTTTGCCTTGTTGACAGGATTGTGCAAGTGGATCTGAAGTTCCCTCCTAAAACCCATAGTTTCATCTGCAGCTAAGGACCTCATTAGTCAGGTAGCGTTTGTTGCCTTTATAACTTGCTATTAACAACATTTTAATTCATATACTGAGCATTTTAACTTTACTTACAGATGCTTGTCAAGGATTCTTCACAACGCCTGCCGCTGCATAAGGTTCTCGAGCACCCATGGATTGTTCAAAATGCGGATCCATCGGGCATCCATAGAGCTTAAAGCTCATCCCTTACCCTAAATTCTTTTTTTGAGGATGTTTCTGCGACAAATGCATCCAAGCTTTGTACGAATAACAATATATTGTAACTCATTTGTATGCCTAAAGTACTATGATTTGTTGTTATGAGATATGCAACATCTCTTTTATTTTCCTCTTATTTGTTTTTGTCAACTGAGTGGCATTAGCCGTTTTGCTGTTTCTTGTGTACAGGAGGACGTGGGTACAATAATAACTCAATATCCTCCAATTTATGAGTGGGAAAGGGATATGGAAAAACATGGTTTTACATTTGCAACACTAATAATGCAAAATAACACGAGAACAATCCAAGTTTATCATATATTTTCAACTAAACTACCATAAAACAAACATTAGTTTCCTAATGTTCAAAACCTTGTTCTAATCCCACAACAGCAAAGAGAACTCAATTTCAAAAGTCAGGTAACGAACAGGACATCTGATACAAGTTCCATGAAATAGGGGGATTGTCTCTCCAGTTATCGACTTTGTGTCTTTACAATTTTCTCCATCCAACAATCTGGTTGCTGGTTAGTTGAAGAGAGCAGCCTTGCCCACATCCTGTCAGAAATGACAACCTTGTTCTGTTTCTCGTTGATACGCCGCGTATAAAGAAAAATCCATCATAAACTTTTATACAGGGAAAACCATTAGAAAACATATTTTGCTGAAACAAAATAGAAAAGAGAGCCAATGCAATTATTAAAAGCATAGCTGCATTCTGATCGTAGGTTTGCAAGTAAATGTAGAAAAAAAGAAAAGAAAAGAAAAACAAAACTTGGTGATTAAACCACATATATATTCTTCCTTTCGTTTCTTATATTCAAGTTTTGTTTCCCTTGTTTCTTTTACTAAGAAAAAAGTCATTAAAGGTGCGGAGGAACATACATTAAATGGAATGTAAGCATGTCTGCCATTGACAGGACCAACAGTGAAGCCTGTATACCCTGCCATTGCTCCATGAATTGCACTATGAGCAAGTAGGGTGCAGTAGACATTATCAGAAGCATTGCTAGGAATAGCCCGAATCATGTATGTAGGATCTGCAAGCCCAATTTCTCAAATCAAATATTTTGCATATTCTTAACATTTTGAATTTACTCAGAAGAATGTAAACAAAAAGTAACTGAGACATTAACCTATATATTTAAGATTAATGGGCATCTTCTTCTTTCCAAATTCTTCCTATACAAAGTAACAAAAGACAGTCAAAGATTTTAGTCTAGTTGTTATATAGATAACTAATCTGTAGTTGCCGGAGATTAGTCAACTGAAGGTAGTACCTTTATCCTGTGAGAGAGCCACAGCCCAACATCTTGATGAAGCTTGTTTCCTGAAGCATCTTGCTGGTCCATTGACCTCAAGCTCTCCGAAAGAAGGTCCTGTCCTGCTCCTTCAGCTATCACGATAACCATATGTCCATTTTCCTTGAGTCGATTTTCAATAAATTCATAAAGTCCCCCACTTCCTTCAAGATAGAATGGTGATTCTGGAATCAAGCAACAATCAACATCACAGCTGGCAAGAGTAGCATACATTGCAATGAAACCTGCAGCAACAGTTCAATAGGACGAATAAAGATAAAAAATGCCAATTCTACTGAAATAAAACATGGGATCACATCTATTATGATTATAGCAAACTAAACTAACCACTGTTGCGTCCCATTAGCTTTACAAGTCCAATTCCATTCTCAATACTTTCAGCTTCAACATGTGCAGCATTAATGGCACGTTGAGCCTCCTCAACCGCAGTATCAAAACCAAATGAGTTGTCAATAACCTAAACCAAAGTCCACAACAGAGCACAATACCACCTCATGTGTTAGCGAACGTGTCAATCAAGTGGTGACTATGGTAAAACTTTGTAGAGGACTAGAGAAATGAATACGAGAAATACCGGAATGTCATTGTCAATGGTTTTTGGGATTCCTGCAACAGGTACTTTGAGGCCACGTCCTCTAATTTCCTACCCATAGTAAAACCAGTTAAGCTAAAACATAAGAGAAGTTATTAGTTGCAGTGTTTAGTATTCAAATTAGTGCTCAGAACAGTGTCAACAGAACCTTGGTTAAATTGATTCACCTCTTTGCAACATATTTCTTATTTGACATTTACATAAAATACTGGAAGGTAATACCTCAAAAATCACCGCCTCTCCTTTTTGTGTCCCATCACCACCAATTATATAAACCTAAACCACTGAAGGAGACAATTAGAACAAATAAAAGGAAGAAATGAATCAGAGCAGTCACTGGAAAAACCTATTAGATGCATAAATTCAAATAAGACAAACAGGAGGATCTGAAGAAAATTAATGCCCTTGTGCCTTAACACACCTGATTGATTCCACGATCCTGAATGCTATCAACAATCTTTGAGGTATCATGACCCCCTCTGGACGTCCCAAGGATTGTGCCACCACGCTTATGTATATCATCAACAACCTTAGGAGTTAAAGTGGCCGTGTTCCTGGCGTAAAAGCCTCTGTATCCTCCCTGAAAATGTATCAAGTACAGTAGCTATTGAGGTTACCAAACAATGGTGTTCCCTTACCAATGATAAATGGAGTTGTTATATCTTAAAATTCCTAAATATCATATCAAAATTACTTACATCTATTCCGAGAATTTTATTGACACCATACATGTAATGGAAACCGCATACAATTTCCCTGATCACTGTATTGAACCCCGGGCATAGACCACCACATGTTACAATGCATGCATGCACTTCATCTGATTCAAAATACACCTATGAAGCATTACATGAGTCAGTCAAATAAACTGTTCATAGCTTATCGTTTTCTAACTTCAACACAATAACATCTAGGCAAGCTGAGAATTGTACCCTTTGGCAAGGTCCCGGACGTCGAAAATGCACCCCTCTTGGACTATCCTTGTGAACAACAATCTATAACAAAACTAGCGCATTTGTTAACCAAATTAACTAAGAGGGTATATATCTAGGAGCTAATTCCAACACAAAACAAACAATACTTTACAAGTCCTAATTCCATACGTAGACCTCAGCTTAAAGTAATTGCAGGCCTTAAAAACAGAGTAGCAAATCAAAACCAGAAATTCCGTTTGTATTAGAAAAAAGACGAATCGAGAGTCACAATATTTCAATGAATTTTCCAAAAATATAAAACCCAAGCACTGAAGATACGGATTTACCTTCTGAGTAACGGTATCATCAACATTAACAAAATATTGCCTACGAATTGAAAAGCCACGCGAACAAGTCATCATCTTGCAACAAAACCGAGATAGACAAACCGCTATCTAAAACCGATTAACTTGGTGACGAAAACTATCAGATTCAGTTTACTCGCTTGACAACTGAGTAAGCTGGATTATCTTGTAATGGATTGGGATAGGTCTGCCACATTAAAAAATGAATAGCGTGCATCCCATTCCCATCTCTCGTGATCTTAAGTTATTGGAACAGTCCGAAACTGGAAAAGTAAATAAAAAAGATGAAGAAGAATACAACAATATAGGTTTTTAGTAATAAATTGACAGTGATTAAGAATAATTTTGTCACAAATGTTAATTTTTTGACATTTTTTTACGATACTATTAGTATAAGTAATTAGACGTACTTTTATTTGGTCACTGTAATAGTAGTAATTGTGACGATTACATTTTTTACAAATAAATTCTCACTATAAGTATATGATTGTGATACAAAATTTATTGTCACTAAATTTTTAACACATGATAGTGACGATATGTGCAACGATCACTATATTTGATATTTGTTGTGACAATAAAATTATTTGTCACTTAAAGTTTTACATTTTGTTGTGATAAATTTTATCACCAATAAAAAACAAAAGTAATGACAAATTAGATATTGTCACAATAATAAATTTATTTTTATAATTATAAAAATTAAAGTTATCATAAATTAGTTTGTCAAAAGTAAAATATTTATATAGTCTCTATATTATGTGTAAATTGTTATTTTAGTCAATATATTTTGATCAATTTTAGTCTCTATATTTTTCAAATTTTAAAATTTTAATCCTAATCCTAACGGGACACCAACAATATAACTAAATTACAAGGACTAAAAGTGATCAAATTAAAGAACAAAAATTAAATAAGCAACTTATGTATAACAAATTGGCTAAAAACAAAATTTTACTTAACATATTTAAAGACTACCATTCGTGTCAGAATCGAAATTTAAAATTTTAAAAAGTATAGAAACTTAAAGTGACCAAATTAAAGTACAAAGACTAATATGTGATTTTTAGCGTAATATATGGTAGAAAATTTTATTTTTTGAAAAATTTAAAAAATATATTCTATTTTGATTAGTTTTTCTTCAAAAAAATTAAATAGTTTCTTCAACATATGTATTTCGTATAAGAAATTATAAAAAAAATAGTTAAATTATTGTTATAATAATTAGTGTTATAATTAACACATATTTTTAAAATAAATAAAATTAATTTTAATTACAATTTAATTTAAATATTATTTTTCTTTCAAAATAATATTAAATTTTTTGTCTAACCTAGTGGATAAGTATGGCACTCGTACCTAAATAAAATGGTTACAATTAAAAATATAATTAACTTTTTTATTATTGAAAGTGACAACATATTTTAGACATTATTTAAATATGTATTTGTGATAGAATGTTTGTCACTAATAAAAATAACATTAGTGTCTAAATTGTAGTCACTGTTAATAATCATTTATATCAAACAATATGATTGTAAAAAATATAACTATTTTGACGAAATACATAAAAATTATCATTAATATAATAATGACGGAGTTATTAATAACAACTTAAAAAACAATCATTATAAATTTTAATAATTAAAATTAATATTTTTTGTGACATTTTTAATGCCACTAAAAATATATTTTCTTGTAGTGAAAGTACAGTGAGAGGAGGAAGGTAATCAGTAAAGTGAGGAACATCTTCGAGCATGTAACCAGCAGTACGGGGAACTAACTTTATCTACATGTAACCATCTTGATGGAACGCCGGAATGTTGATTCCCTAATTTTAAGTGAATTCTTTTTTAGAAAGAGAAAATTAAGAAGAGCCTAAAAAATTATTAAATCTTCGTTTGATAAAAATTATTTTTAAAATCAACTTATTATAAATATAAGTGAAAATTTACTTATAAAAAATATAATATAAAAAATAATAAAATAAATAATTTTTATTGGTTAATTATATAAATAACGTGACATAAATAACATAGGATATAATTTCTCAAAGAGTTTACAATGGGCGATGACTAATTATGCCAATATATAAGGGTGTTTCAGTTTTGTCTTTGGATATAGTAAAGAATTTTTTAATATCAACACCTGAAGCAACTAGAATATACCACATCAAAAATATGAAACGACACCGTTTTGTTCTAGCGGTTACAAAGCTGAGGCACCACTGACGTTGTATTCAGTAGCATGTAAACGAATCGAACAAACATAAACAAAGGTATGTTAATGTTTGTTCGTTTAATTTTAACCGAACAAATAAACGAACATGAACATAACAAACACTAAATTTATTGTTCGTGTTCATTCGTTAAGGAATGTAGTTTGTTCGTGTTTGTTTATGTTCATTCGTTTAAATGATAAACGAACATAAATAACATATATACTATGTTAAATATTTAATATTTTAGGCTAAATCGATTAATTCAATTAATTAACTGATTTTAAACAGAATTAATCGATAATTGAAATTTGAAAAAACTCTTAATCATTAGCCGAAACCTAAAATTATCTAACAGATTAATCAATTTTGTTTTGGTTCGGTCGGTTAGTTCGGTTTAACCGAAAAATGAACACTCTAGACTGTAAGAAGGAAGTTTTTAATGAGTCATAAAATAGGACTTGCCAACTTGAATAACTTGAAATATTTTTACTCGACTCGATCTAATACTCACCCCTAGACATATATGAATAAATTTAAATGAACATAAACGAACGAACATAAATGAACATTAATGAACGAACATAAATGAATGGGTTACCGAACGTTTACGAACATAAATGAACGAACGAGCTCTTTATTCGTGTTCGCCATTTAATTAAATGAATAAAAAATATTGTTCATGTTCATTCGTTTAATAAATAAACGAACTTATTGTCGAACGGTTCGCTGAACGTTCGGTTCGTTTATAGTCCTAGTATTTAGATGCTATAATGCCTAACTTTTTATTAGTTTATATTATTTTATAGTTTTTATTTAAGACACCGACAAACAAATTTTAAGATATAGAATGAACGAAAGAGTTACATCTAATAATTAAGTTAATAATTTATAGAACATATGGTTAAAGTTTTCAGTTGATATCTTCACTTTCTTTTAAATTGGGGGTTCAAGATTCGGTATGAACAAAATTTTCATTCCCCTTCTTTCCGTAGGTAAAAATTGTTTTAAAAAATTATTGAATGAATAAAATTTCATATTAAATATTCATTAACTTTAAAATTAAATAATTTTGTTCTCTATTTTCTGGTCTTAATTTCGTTTCTCGACGGAGTGAGTAAACAAAAAATTCATCATCAAGTAAAAATCTCTATATTAGATTGATAAATAAATGAAAAAAATTTTGATACACAGGGTTTAGAATTTAAGGTTAGTGATATCGGGACATCAAATTAGTACAACTAACACCCCTTTCAATACATCGTTTACAGTTACTGCAATATCTGTAATTGGCTATAAAGTTACGTGCAATGCACAAAATATTAGGCGAGACCCGTGACATTATATTATTATTATTATTATTATTGAACAAACATGCTGATGTTGGCGTATATAAATTGCTGGTAGTACGGTTAGCACTTAGCAGTACTAAACTTATTAGCGCGAAGATTGGAAACCAGTTTCAAGTTTCACCAATGGAATTAAAATGAAGGGGTTTATTATATAAAAAATAAAGAAATAATCTTTCCGACCAGAATATAAATAAATGGTTGAACTTGGTCGATTTAGTGGTAGGTATATGACTCTGCAGGTAGGCCTGTAAACGAACCGAACGAATACAAACGATAATATATTCATGTTCGTTTGTTTAATTTTAGCCGAACAAATAAACGAACATAATTTCTTGTTCGTGTTCGTTAGTTAAAATAATAAACGAACGCGAATGAACATTGAGTATTGTTTAATTTTTTTAAGATATCCAAAGTCTCGTACATTGAATATTTGTTTAGTTTTTTTTCTTTTTAGTTCATATTTGTAATATATGTTTTAATTTTTTTAATTATAATACTTTTGTTATAAAAAATAATAAATATAAATGGACATATATGAATAAATTTAGACGAACATAACAAACAGATTATCGAACATTCATAAACGTAAATGAACGAACAAGCCCTTTGTTCGTGTTCGCTCATTTAATTAAATAAACAAAAAAATTTGTTCATGTTCGTTTATTTAATAAATAAACAAACATAAATGAACTTTCTACCGAACAGTTTGCTAAACATTTAGTTCGTTTTGTGCCGGACTAATACCATGAATATTTATTTAATGTATTCCATTGCGAAAAGTACCGAGGAATATAACTTTTGTGAAAAGAAGATATTTTTTTTTTTGGTTGTAAAAAGCACTAGTCACATGAAGCTGATTCTCCTTGTAAATAGTTTCCTGCAATGCTTCTGGAAGAGCAGTGAAGTTCATCTATGCATCGGTTTTCAACGAGACTAAGACGCCAAACGATTAGCCCGTTTATCGGTTTTTCGAATCACTACTTTCCAATCCCGGTTTAACAGCACACCAATAGCAATGACAAGCACATTTTGAGACGCTCCCAAACCATCTCGAGTTAGGTACTGCACTGCCTCTAACGAGTCCGATTCTAATTCTACACCTCTATACCCAAGCCGCCATACATGACGTAATCCATCATAGATAGCCTATAGTTCAGCGTTAACGACCGAGCACTCACCAAGTACTCCATGAGAAACCAAACAGCCACTCACCAAGATTTGAGCGGATTACTCCACCAACCGCTGCGTAACCCTTTTGTTGGTCCACTGGGCCGTCTATGTTAAGCTTCACCCAACCCCGAGGATGATTCGACCATAATTTGACCAAAGCATGAGAATCTCTCGAGTTTCTTGAAGTAACCATTAAATTGATACTTGCTTGGCGTATTTCCTCTAATAATCAGAAGCTAACATCAAGAACACTTTTTTTTCTCAATAAAATTAACATCAAAATGGCTTAATTCCTCCGATTCCATAGCTGCCAGCAGATGATAGAAAACAACAGCGGCCACTCTAAATGTTGGTCCATATAAAGCTCCGAATGGCGAAGGTTTAGATAAAATCAATCAGTAGGCGAAGAAGACATAAAATTCACCAATTTATCCGATGGCACCAAACGTCTCCAAACTGCCAAAGCTCGTGGGCAATTGAGCAGATCATGTGACACATCCTCAGACGAACATTTACAAAAACCACACCGATCATCATTTGTCATATGTCTCCGAGCTCTCTCCGAGTTGGTAAGCAAGCTTCCTCGAGCAGCAAGCCACATAAAGATGCGGATTCGTTGGGGCACATTCAATTTTCAGATTAACTTCCAGAGGGGCTGCCAAGGATCTTCATTCTCCTCGTTTAGTGCCATGTACGCTGACTTAACAGTGAAGCACTTTCTGGAATCCAATTTCCACCACGGCCTCAACACCCCACTGTTGGGAAGGAGGAACAATGGCCAGAATCCGTTGCACGCACTCAGCAGGTAGTGCAGCCTGCAATCTTGCCATCTTGGGATATCCCAACTCCCAGCCTCATTTGTAAAAGATGAAACGGCACATGGTAGAGGGTGATTTGACAAAGTCGAGTGCAGCACCAAAGGGCCCAAATCATCAACCCAAGTTTCATACCAGAAATCACCTGATTACCATCTCGAACAAGCCTACATAATCCATCGCTCACAGCATCCCAAACGCGTGTAATCCCCGCCCATAGTCGTGAACAATTATGATTTCGAAGAGCTGTCGGCCAACACCATCCCAACCGACCGAAGAATTCTTACCCATAGTTTATCTGAATCACTTATCAATTGGTAGCCAAGTTTCATTAAGAAAGACTGATTGTACTTTTCTAAATTAGGAATACCAAGTCCTCCATTGGCTACTGATTGCTGAACATCATCCCAACGCACAAGGCAGATACCCCTGTGCTCCTGCGAATAACCCCACACAAAGCCTCGAATCAGCTTCTCAATCTCCAAGCATATACTCTTAGGCAACTAAGTAGCTTGCATAGTATAACCCGAAATGGCCTGCACAACTGATCTCGCCAACGTGATTCTTCCAGCAAGCAATAAAGATTTTGCCACACATCCAGAGAGCCGATAGCAAACTTTATCAAAAAGATAACCGTACGTCGCTTTGCACACCCTGTCGTGCAATAAAAGGATACCAAGGTATTTACCAAGATTTGAGACCTCAGTAAAACTGAAGCCACTCACAATCATCTCCCGAACATCCTGAGTTGTATTGTTGGAAAAGTAAATTTGTGTCTTAGCCTTATTATTTTTATGGCCAGACGCATCACAAAATGCATCCAAAACTCCGCGAACTACATTCATCTGATTCACAGTCGCTTCTAGAAAGAGTACGAAAACGATAAGAGACCCATGGGCCATTCTTGTTCAAATGAATTTTCTTCCAATGACCCAACATAATCTTCTCGGAAATCATATAGGAAAGGCGCTCCATGCATAAGACAAAATTATATGGGGAGAGAGGGCTCCATGCATAAGACAAAATTATATGGGGAGAGAGGGTTTCCCTGTCGAATGCCGCGCGACGGGGTGAAACTCTCAGTCAGGTTGCCATTCTAAATTACTTGAGTTGAAACAGAACAAATACAATCCATAATTAAACGAATTAATTCCCCTGGCACCCCAATTTCAAATAGAGTGTCGCGGATAAAGCCCCAATCAAGCCTATGGTAAGCTTTTTCGAGATCAATTTTCACTGTCATCCAACTTGATTTACCCGATCTCTTCCTCATCGAATGTATCACCTTTTGCGCCACAATCACATTGTCCTGTATACATCTCTTAGGGACAAAACTGACATGATTCTGAGAAATCTATTGCGGCAAAAAAGGCTTTAATCTATTTATGATCACCTTGGTCAAAGCCTTATAAATAATGTTACAAAGGCTTATCGAACGAAAGTGCGAAAAGGACTCGGGCATTTCAATTTTGAGGATAAGCACAATAACTGTACGATTGATAGCACTCGGAATAGGACACCCATTGAAACAATTTTAGATGAAACGCAACACACTTTGACCCACAACGTCCCAATTCTGCTGATAAAACATGGCATGTAAAGATGGTTTCTATGGACACGCCCTCATCCCATTTGGTAGCCACAAAGTGTGCAAAATCCGGATTAGACTGCCAAGCAGCCAAGTATTTGAAGCTTGGTGATTTACCCCTTGGTTGCACGGCCGAGGACATGAGCAAGATTTGGCGATGGTCAGACACTATTCGTGCAAGATGGAGCACGTGCGAGGAAGGCCACTCCTCACACCATTGTGCGTTGCCGATACAACGGTCCAGCCGTTGCTGTAAAGTGCCTCTTCGCCAAGTGAATTTAGGGCTCTGAAAACCCAAGTCATCCAGACAAGTCCGATTAAGAAAATTCATGAAATGGGACAAACTCCACGTTTTTGAGAGCCACCACTTCGTTCAACAGTGCTCAGAATGGCATTGAAATCGTCACCCAAAATCCACGGTAAATTAGAATCAGGTTGCAAGGCCTCTAGCTGATCCCAAACCCCTTGCTGCTTTTGGCGATCCGGACTAGCATAAACGAAAGTCAAAAGAAAACTTCCGGAGGATTGTTTATCAGTACAAATGGCGTAAATAAACCGACTTGACTCGGCCAAAACTTCTACTTTCATAGAATCCTTCCATAGCACCCATATACCTTCCGAGAAACCATTAGCCTCCACACGAAAAAAGAACGGATATTTGTAACGACGAATAATTCTGTCCGCCGTAGCACCACTGACTCTCGTCTCCATCAAAGCCAATATATCCGGTCGCTGAGATCTTAACACATTTTTCAAGTTACGGTTAAATTCAGGGTCAAGAGCCCTCTGAATGTTCCAAAATAAGACTTTAAACATGATAAATACAAAAAAGATAGTAAAGCGATCAAACATTATGTTGTGAATTCTGTCGAGCCACCACCAAGCACTGCCACCACGAACCAGCTGGGTGCAGCAACGAGCAAGGAGACAAGCTCAGATCAGACCCCAGGAATTGTTCAAGGAATACGCAGGGGGACCAGGGAGAAGAAGCTGCCACGTGCCTTAACAGATTTTATTTGTTATTAAAAAGAGAGTGAGAGAGAGTGTGTCAATATATATTCTGTTATTTTGTACAGAGCAGGCATGACAAAACTCTGAAAACATTTCCTCTCTAATCTATCTTCTATTCTCTTATCTCCTTCCTCAATTGTATTTGCTATCTCTTGCATCAACATTCATAACACATTCCTGTGTCATCTCAGACTCATCATAGACAATATTTTCTCGCCATTGTACCTGTGGAGTACTCGAAGTATTCCTTTCCTCCAAAGTTTGCATTGCTTTACTAGCCTAGGGCTTTTTATCGGTTAATTCCCGCGAGACTTCCGAAAGCATTGCATCCAATACTTGATATCAACACGGTGTTCGGATTTCGGTTCTCCTGCTTTTTTTTATTCTTATAACCCTTCCTTGCCACCCCCTTGATCACAGATAGTCGTTTAGAACCAGTAGAGATAGTGTTACCACTGCCCTTTTTTGACCCTACAGACACACGAGGCATTGCATCCAATACTTGATAGGCTGAGTGACGTGTTGCGTTTAACATTGATGGGACCTGAACAATGGCACCTCGAGAGACCATTTCACCCTCACGTGATGGTGAATTAATCTGATTCGACCCCACTCCACTCCCCTCCTTAAATGGCATAGCTGTGGCACTCGAGCTAGCTCCGACATTCACAGCAGTCGGCTTTGGATTCAAAGGTTTGTTTCTCGCCTGATTACCTCCCTTCTTACTAGTCTGTGAAACATGTTCCTTACCAGGCCTACGATCAATGTTAGTCATTAAAAACAGCACTCTCCACCACTCCCGCGTTTTCCTTCGTTTGAGTCGAGTTAGTTTGGGGCTGATCAACTCTTGCCATTAATCCAGATTGTTTCTTGGAAGCCGACTTGTCCACCATCCTCTCAAGTACATCAATCTCAAACCCAGGCTTATCAGAATCTAGTATAACAAAACGGTTGCCCACAACATCGGCAGCAGGCCGAGAAGATTGTGTTGTGCCAAGTTTTCCATTACCAATCTTCCTTGATCTGCGATTAGGGACCTGCACCCGCGGGCCATATTTTTTTCTCGGCTACCTCCACTTCAATTCCCACTGAATCATTAGGATTCGACACACTATTTGAGTCACTTACCGGCTTGCAAACTCCTTCTGTGTGCCCATACTTACCATAGGAATAGCAGATTTCAGGGAGACCCTCATACTCAATCCCTTGGCGAAAATCGTCAATGATAATACTAGAGATCAAAGGTTTGCTCAGATCCACAACTATCGCCAGTCGATTAAACTTACCCCGCTTGCCTTCAGTTGGATTATAGTCAATCTGAATGATCTTTCCAAAAGCACCGGCGATATAGCGAAATAGGCCCTTGGTATAATAATGATAGGGCAGCTTAGGTAGACGAACCTACACCACAATCTTTTTTGGATGATTTTTAGCCGTTGAAAAGCTATACGACTACAAGGCTGGACTGTGAGGTAACTTTCATAAACAAGCCACGTACCAGCCATTAAAACCCGATAGTAATCTTTCTCCAATGCGAAACGGACCAAAAAATAGTCATTGTCCAGGTCGATTAGCGCAATTTCCCCAACTGGATTCCACAAGGCCTTTATTCTATTCAACAATGCCGTGATCGACCTAATAATCTCACGATTACGGAGTTCTCAAGCTTATTGTCGATGACAGCATGGAGCCTGTCCGAAAAAGCGGTGACTGGATTGCCATTCTCAGAACCAATACGAACATCATCGTCCCTCATCTCCACATCCAATTCTTGAATGGATGGAATTGTCTGTGAAAGCCTTTGCGATCCCAAGACCATATCCCGGAATGAGACTTTTCCCCCAGCCGGTGGCACAATAGGAGATTGGCCTGTCATAACCATCTCTGCGTTTGCAACATTCAAAATTCCATTCCCGCATGCCTCTTCCATAAGCGCATCGCCCCCTCGCTACGCCCCTTTTTACCCGAAGGGTGATCCTCCGGATCCATATCCGCAGCCGAACGCTCCAAGGATGGGGGGATGGCAACCTGCTGTTCTCCATCAGGCGGTCTACCCATCAGAGAATCGCCAGTCAGAAGACCAGGATTCCCAATTCGTCCATCAGCAGGGTTGACTTTTGGTGCTTTCGAGATCTTCGAGGAAACGAGAACATTTTTCAAGAAGATAATTTACTGTTATGTAGTAGCGCTTGAACTATCACCGTCATATTTTGCAGGATTAGACGAATAAAGTTTAATGTTTTACGTAATAGTATATACATTTATACAAAGCGTTTTAATTTTAGAGTTTAGAAATTTAGGTTATAATTAGAGTTTAAGTCATAGGGTATATACTTAAGGTTAAAATTTAAAGTTTAAAGTCAAAAATTTAAAGTTTAAATTTTAAAGTGTTAGAGCTATGAATTTAGATTTTAAATTTTATAATTTAAATATAAAGGATTGTTTAATTTTTTTACACAGCTTATGTATCAAAATATAACTCTTAATTTAATATATAATTTATTTTTGTCAAAATTGATTTTTTTAATAACCTTAAGGTGGTATAAATAATATCTGTTTATATTTTTTAATTTTTTAATAAAACTCGCGTTTTATAGACAAGATTATTTGAACCTAGATCTCCTAATTTAAATATCATTTTCACCCCTCGTTGAGTTATGATCTTTGATATTTTTAAAAGCTTCAAATTGGTGTTATAGTTTATTCGTCCAAACTAACATTTAAATTTGATTTTTATGCATGTTTTAATGCATGAATTTAATTTCATCTACATTAATCATATATTAATTTTGATATAATAAAATTTTAAAAAATATCATTGTAAATCAAATTTATCCACCTCAAGCCCAACAAATTAAATGTGTCACGATATATATAATTGAATTTAAAAAAATTTGTAATTTGATCGAAAATGAAAAAAAAATCAAACTTACAATAGAACAAATTAGAAGTGATATAAATTAAGATTTCAAGATAAAAAAGCATATTAAAATGATTATATACTTTATAAAATTTAAAAACTGACTTGTTGATTCAAACTAAAAATAACCCAAATAGAAAATATCCAATCTCGCGAAATGGTCCATTCGTCAACCTTTGTCCATGATCAAGTTGCTTAATGAATTGGGTCATGCTGCATGCACCTATGTCCATGCCACGCTGGCATCTCCTTATTGGACCCATCCGTTGTCACCTTTGCTTATCGATATAGATCCATTTGAGAAGACGGCACCGAAGTTTTCCTCCAAGCAATACATGAAATGTTGTCGTTCGATCAAGACAAATATCAACCACAACGTACAATCCTTAACTTTAATGACAGACAAATAAAAGCACGCAAAGATGACAGATGGCCTGCCCCCATGAATAGACAATGCTACTTGATTTGTCCGTGACAAAATTTAGCGACCTCAGTGTCACCGTGTACCCGACTGTCACGTTTATTAAAGTCCTTCCATCTTTCATGATTAAGAACTACTGAATGAAGATTGTTTCTGAGAAGATCGTTGAATCAAAGCTTTGATTTGATAAAATGTCGTCTCCAGGAGAGTAAGATTCTGAGTCTTTCCTTTTTGTTTCTTTACCTCTCATTCTGTTGCTACGTTTATGTTATAATTTCACAATATTCGAACCTTTATCATAAACTTTTGTTTTTATTTTCTGCATGATTTCTGAGAATTTCTCGCTAATTAATTCACTCATTTTTTATTATTTAAATTTATTTTAATGTCCTGGTAAATTGCAATTCTCTTTTGGCTATCTTATGTTTGGTTGCCTAGAAAATACAAATAGAAGAACAAGATACTGTTTAGTAACATAATTGCCTTTGATAATAGTTTTTTGTACATTGCTTATCTTACGATTACACTCTGAAACTTTTACTTCTCAATTTTTTTCACATTTTGGTGAAAGTCAAGTTTTGATTGTAAATATTTGGATTCACTAGCCAATAATCCTCTGATTGTTCTGATATAAATTCCATAATTTTTATTTACTCTTTTTCAGATTCTACAAATCTCTGCCACCGATCACCAAAGCCTATGGGACTATATGTTTTATGACTACTGTAGCTTCGCATCTAGGACTATATCGAATTGAAACTATTGCATTAATCCATGAATTGGTGTTTTTGGAGTTTCAGGTACTGCTGCCTGCCCTTGGCTGTTTTATGCCAGTACAAGTGAAATCTAATAAAGCAAGTTTTGCCATGCTATTATGAAGAGTCTTGTTAATTTCTCTTCCAATTGTTTGAATGATTGATTGTTTATTTATCATGTGTTGCATAGCTTCTTCTTGCTAATAATTAAACTTAAGCTATTTCCTTATTTTTTTAGACTTCTTTTTGGGGTCACTGAGTCTTTTCTTTTAGGTGTGGAGGCTTCTTACAAATTTCTTTTTCCTTGGGAACTTCTCTGTAAATTTTGGAATACGTCTTCTTATGATGTAAGTATTTAGAATAGAAGCTTGTCAAGATTAATGTCCTGAAAGTTGTGGATGTGTTGGAATGAATAACAGCATATTTATTTTCCCCTCTTTACTTGTAATAACAGAGTTAGATATGGGGTTCAGCTGGAGCAGGGGCCATTTCAAAGGCGTACAGCAGATTTTCTCTGGATGATGATTTTTGGTGCTCTTTCATTGTTGGTGTGTATTGGACACACAACTTTTACATTCTATCTTCTACATGTTTTATAATTTGGTGAATAAACTTTTATAGAATTTTGTGTTTAGGTACTATCTATGATTCCAATTTTGCGGGGTGCATTTCTTGGGATTTCACTGGTATTCATGCTTGTATACATCTGGAGTAGGGAGTTTACCAATGCCCAAGTCAATATATATGGACTTGTTGCACTCAAGGTAGGCATTGTTAAATTTCTCTGACACAGTTGTGCCTGAATCATGTCTTAGTATTCTTGCTTATCAAATTTGGGTTCTGCTAGTGTTAATGCCTACGTTACTAAAACACAGGCCTTTTATCTACCGTGGGCAATGCTTGCTTTGGATGTTGTTTTTGGTTCCCCTCTTGCGCCCGACCTTATGGGGATCCTTGCCGGGCACTTATACTACTTTTTAACTGTTCTGCATCCTCTTGCCGGAGGAAGAAACATAATAACTACTCCAAAATGCGTGTATCCTTTTATGTTATTTATTTTTGACAAAATTGCTATCCTGAATCTTGATACCTATGTTATTTTACAGTCCAAGAGGTTTCAAGCATGATTTTTGCCCGGTTGGTGCTTTTGCCTTTTTCTATTTGTCTTTCCCTGTTTTTTGATCTTCACTAAAGTTGAAAAGAGCAAAAAGCAAAAGCATCAATGAAATCGGGCCGTAGTACAACAAAATTCCTTGATTCACATAATGCAGGCATAAACTTGTGGCTCGTGCAAGGCTTGGATATCCAACAAATGCTCATGTTCCACAAGATAGGACAACTGGTGGAGCATTTACAGGGAGGAGTTATCGGTTGAATGCATCCACTGGTCGAGGCTTTAGCTTAAGAAGATTCTGGTCATCTTGACAACCTAACTATGGTACGAAAAAACAAATATCTTCGCCCCTTTTCCATGCCTATGTCACTTTTCTATGTGATCGATGGGCACAGAAGGGAGCACGAAAAAGGCAAAAAGATTTCTGTTATGGTATGGAAGCTTACAAATGTCTATTAGCAATGGTTTTTAGATGCTTTCTTTAGGTGTTGTATAGCATGTTTTGTTCAAGAGATTTAAATCTCGTGGAACAAGTAGAAATCTGATTTGATTATATTAGCAATCTAATTTGTATTGTAATAAACTAATAATTTTATAAACTTTCATACTTTTTTTTTTTTTGATAATTTGTTTGTATATTACCCAAGTAAAGCAGAAATCTGCTACAATGTAACAATAGTATCTCTAAAAACCAGATACTCTAGTCAAGAATACCCCAAACTATACATAATTGCAAATTAACAAAATCAAACCTATAGACATTTATCATTTAGCTTAAATTTAACTATTTCTTTAATGAAACTTAAAATTACCTCCATTTCTTGTTTGGCCTCTAAACTGTCTTCTGTCCCTCTCCTCTCAAATGAAGTAAATGTGAGCATTCCAATCAAGTTTAAGGATGAAAGTAAAGACTTTCAAGTTAAACTCAGTGATCTAGGATGTAAATTACCCTAAATATATATTATATATTTTTTTTAAAAATACCTAGTATTCTTTTTGCCTCCATGCAATACCTAGTGTGCTGGTTTCTCGATTTTTTAGTGTATGTACTAAGTGGAGGTGACCCAACCCTGTTGTGTTTGATAGAAGAGGATGAACTTGGCTTTCTTGTCCGGGATCCTCGGAAGAATGGCCGGGACCAGTTTTCTTCCTAGAATAACTCCTGCATATGCTTGAATGAACTCTAGTTACAACGTCTCTGTGTGCAGCCTTCGTGTGATGACGGAACAGTTTCAATGTGGTAGAATATGCGAGGTGAGATAATATATGGTTATGGTATAAAGGTCTTGCTGCCTACTCTAAAGTTTGAACTATCAATTGCTTATTTCAGTAAATTTTGTTACTATGTAGGACAGTAGGATATTGAGCTAAACAAAGCTCAATGGAATGCTTTGCTCGAAAGTTATCTTTTCTTTGAGTTATACAAAAACTATTTACTAGGTGACAGTTTCAGCGGATGCTGATGATTTGTTGGCATGGAAAGGCTGGGCAGAGTCATTGCTTAGATTGCTTACCTTGAAGGTAAACCATTAACCACTGGGAGTACTCAGTTGAGCTTTGAGCCACTTTTGCTTATTTTTGTCATTATGATGACTCTTTATAGGATAGTTCATTCATTGCATTTAGATTTTTTTTTTCTCCTCATGGTTTGTATGATGCTCTGCAGATAGAGCGGGAGACAAATGGAATGTTGCAGTGTCAACCTAACCCAAACGAGTATGTAGATACATCCAAGCAATTCTCGCGTTTCTTTTCCTTCATGGGCTTGCAAAGGAAAGAGGGAGTGAGTGGTCAAGAAGGCTTTATCTTGGAGGGGTGAAGAAGCTTTTGAGAATGCTGGTTCTTTGAAGAATCTCCTAAATCTCATTTTTGTACCACTTTTGAGCATTATGGGACAGTATCCTTAATTTATTGATGAATCATTCATAAACCGGTACTTTTCAAGAAGATTGATTGAGAGAAAGGAAAATCTATGATGCACAAAAGTATGTTCAGCTAGATTACAACATTACAGTAGCTTTTTCTAACCTAAACTATGCTAATACATCCAGCAGATACATTATAATCACTCCTGCCATGCTAATTTTCTTAGTGTGGAAATAAACGAGCAAAGCTCCTACGTAAGGGAATCCTTTTGACATGGCCTTGCATACAGAGCAGGCATTCTGCATGGTCAATCAGACGTCGTAAATCATGCAGTCATCTTCCTTGGATCCCTTCTTACTGTTCTTGTAAGTGGAAAGATAAGTGCCAGTGGCACTGCCAAGAAGTGGAGCCGCATCAATGTCGCTAACCTTTTTTTTGATTCCATGACCATCCTCCGGACAATAGCTACGAAGGACATGCAATACTTCCTTCATGGAAGGCCTAGTAGAGGGAGATGCACGCGTACACACGATTCCTATCTTGTACACCATTATCATTTCCTCCAAGTAAGATGATTCTCTCAACTCTGGATCAAGTATCTCAGCTATTGGCTTATCCTCTGAGAAGTGATGCCACGCCCATTCGACCAGGTTCTTATTCTGATTTATGTTATTGGCTTCTCTTCCTGTCACCAATTCCAAGAGAACTACGCCAAAGCTGTAAACATCTACCTTTGCATTCACTTTCGTTGTATATGCGTTCTCTGTTTTTCAAATGACAAAACTTTGTGTTAAAGGGATGTTCTAGTTTTTCTGATTTAGAAGATAGTCGATATTCAAAAGGATATAACAATTAAGTTTTGAGGATTTTTACCTGGGGCGAGGTAACCGAAAGATCCTGCAACTACGGACATTGTGTGAGAACTTGCATGCCTAGTTAGCATCTTAGCAAGTCCGAAATCTGCAATTTTTGCCCTGAATTCAGAGTCTAATAAAATATTGCTTGACTTCACATCGCGATGGATGATTGGTGTAGGGCACTCATGGTGCATATAGCATAGCCCCTGAGCAGCTCCAACAGCAATTTGCAACCGTGTTGGCCAATCCAAGACAGTATGGTAAACTGAGCCCGTCCCCGACACTGACAAGTTTTTATTCCCATGAAGCCATTTATCAAGGCTATGATTCTCCATGTACTCATATACCAGAAGCTTTGAATCTTCACTGGAAATGCAACACAATAACTTCACTATGTTGGAATGGCGAATGCTGCCCAGTATTTCAACTTCTGCTAAGAACTCTTTCTCGAGATTGTAATCCAGTTTCTTACTGTTCCAAATTTTCTTCACAGCAACAGACTCATTTGAAGGGTTAATGATAATGCGGTAAACCTTCCCCGATCCACCACTTCCTATGAGATTGTTATCTGTCAAATTGGACAATATATTTCCTTCCGTGAAATCCAATCTCTGAAATGAGGTCAACTTCCATGTTGTTAGATACCGTCTGTGCTTTTTTCTCCTATAGTCTCGAACTATGAAGAAGCTCAACACAAGGATAGCTAGGGAAATAAGGATAGCAAATGTTAGAATGATGGCAAGATGTCTAGAGGACAACCCCTGGATTCACGGAGTTCGGAATTGCAGTCCGGCAGCTTAACAGTTGGATCATCTGCACATAAACCAGCATTATTCAGAAAGCTGTTTTCAAATGCAAGGTTATCCAACTGACTCGGAATCCTCCCAACAAGATGATTAGATGACAAGTTGAGTGAAGTCAGCCTTATGTTGCCAATTCCAAGAGGAATTTCACCAGAGAATTGGTTTTCTGATAAATCCAAACTACCCAGGTCAGGTAATGAACCAATTGCAGCAGGGATTGCACCAGAAAGCTTGTTATTGGAGAGATCCAGTACAGTCAACTGTGTCCACGAGATTATTTCAGATGGTAATTCACCAGAAAAATCATTACCGTTGAGAAGCAGGGTTGTGAGGCTAGAAAGATTCGTTATCTCCTTTGGAATTCGACCTGAAAACAAGTTGTTGCTAGCCTCAAAGACGACCAAATTCGTCCAATAAGCAACTGTGGCTGGAATTTCACCGGAGAATTTGTTGTCACTAATTTCCACCCTCGACATATTCCATGCAAGTTCACTCGGCAGTTCACCCGAAAACGAATTGTTACTTAACATCAATGTCGACAAATTGAAAGTTGTCCATAGACCTTGAGGGACCTCACCTGAGAACCTATTGTTGTGAAGTTGAAAAGTGCGTAAAGTGCGACAATTTCCAAGCGACTTTGGCACTTCCCCACTGAGATTGTTTGTATGAGCAACCACTCCTTGCAGCACGCCTCCAGCACATAAATTTGCAGGCAGTTGGCCACTGAATTGATTCTGTGACACCTCAAACCCTTCAAGCTTCGAATGAAGGCCAAACTCCGGGGGCAAGACGCCGGTCAAGTTGTTCCGAAAAACACGAAAATCTCTCAGGGCAGGAAGAAGGCCAATGCTTGCCGGCAACTCTCCCGTCAACTGGTTCGAAAACAGGTTTAAGAAGTCCAGATATTGTAACTTCCCGAAGTCCTCTGGAATGGAGCCAGTCAAATTATTCATCGAAAGATCAATCTCCAATAAATTCATCGCTTCAACGGGTCTGGGTATCTCACCGGACAGCTTATTGTTGAAGAGATAAACATTCGTTAGATTCAACGAAAACAGCCTATCAGGAATTGGACCTTCCAAATTATTTCTAGACAAGTCCAAGTGTTGTAAACTGGAAAGATTGTTGAAACTTTCAGGGATTTCGCCGATCAGATTCGTCTGTGTCATCCACAAGTACCACAACTTCGTTAACTGAGCAAACTCTTGAGGTATTCTCATGGGGAAAACTCATTATAAGCCAAACCCAAAACCTCAAGATTCGATAAGTTTCCAATTTCCTTAGGAAATGTCCCGTTGAACTGGTTCTGGTACATGTATAAGGTCTGCAAATTCGATAATCTTCCAATACTTGGTGGAATATTACCAGAGAAATTATTGGCACCAGACATCCAAATAAACCAGAGTTGAAAACCGGTCAATCTCGTTAGGAATTGGACCAACAAAATAGTTCTGAGAGAGGTCTAAGGTCTGGAGCTTTGAACAATTGTAAAGAGGCGGGAACTCCCCAGGGATATAATTGAAAGCAAGGTCAAGCAAAGTGAGATTTTTAAGGTCACAAATTGTCGGAGGAATAGGTACCGTGATGTTTTTGTCACGGAGATTAACTTCGGTGACGGAGTTGGCCGTGCATTTGATCTCCGGCCAATCGCACGGTGAGGAAGATGAGGTCCAAGACTGAATGGACGGTGGATTGCCCAGTTGTTGTTTAAGGTTGAGAAGAACATTTCGCTCGGCATTTATGTCTTGTGACGTTGCTTTGAGGGGTATGGAGATGAACAGAAGGAAGAGAAAGGATGAGTATAGTTCAGACATTTTTCAAGAGTAAGGCCTTTGACCGGGGGAGGAGGATCGGGACTGGGGATACTCCTTAATTTGTGAATTGTGAGATTTTTAAATTATAAAGCCTTCCGCTCTACGGTAAAGTTTTTTTATTTACATTTCTGCCAATGTTGACAAATTTATTAAAATATTGCTCCTCAATTTTTTTCCTTACAAGTTAAATTATTTCTATAAATATAGTATTTTTTTACAGTAAAAGTAAAGATAATAGCATTAGATATCATCTTTAAACAATAAATTAATTTTTAATTGTTATACTGTTTAAAGACAAAGGTTGTTTGTACCGTTTTTAATTGTTGTATTATTCAAAGACAGTGCCTTTTGCTTTTGTTTTTAAATTTTTTATTTAATTTTATCCAATTATTATTCATAGACGATGACAAATGATGTCATCTTTAAAATTACTGTAAAAAGTATAATATTTTAAAAATAAATTAGGTTCTATCATATTTTAGGGGAGAAGAATAAAAGACAATATTTATGTCAATTGTGGGCCAATACTATCTAGACTTATCTAAAGATGGGTATTGAACTCAAATTTTTTTAATCAGAGTAGGTTCTATTGAAATTATTATTTTTGCAATAATCACAACAATAGCTAAAAAATTTGAAAAAATTGATAATGAATTCTAATGCCACCTTGTAATTTTTATTTGGTAATATAAATAAATATATTCGGATTTGCAATGATTATTTAAGAAAATTGAGAAATATTTGATTTTTATAAGGACATTTTTATTTGTTTGTTTTCAAAAATGGTATACCTAACATGAATTCGAATTATAACAAAATTAAATAGTGGCAAAATAATTTTTCCCCCTTTAATTAAAATTTAATGATTAGTTTGAAATAAAACTGAATTTATCTTTGATTTTAACAAAGTGCTTATCGTCAAATGAAGCGTGCAAGAATGAGCTTTTTTGAGAAATATTGGTTGAATAGTCAATCAACGTGGGCTGCTTTACTAGAGCCAATACCCACTCGGCTTCATAGTTGATTGGTTGGATAGCTTCGATATATATATATATATATATATATATATATTAATTTTTATTCAAAAATACATATTAATTTATATTGAATTGTTGTTATTTATACAATTATTTTTTTAAAACCATCTAAATTGTTAACGAAATTATTTTTTTTAAACAATTATTTACATATATTTAACTGATTTCTATAATTAAATATGAAATGCTAAATACAAAACAAGGAAAATATAGGGGACTACCAGATCCCAAGTCCCCAAAAATTTTTAAAAAATGATTTTAGCACTTAAAATTAATATTTAAATTATATTTAGTCATTAAAGTGTTTTATTTGATTTTCTTTTGTCTCTGAAAAGTTGTCAAATTTGATTTTTTTAGTCAAATTTGATTTTTTTTAGAATTTATAGTTTTATATGATAATATTTTTAATTTAAATTTTATTAATTTTTAATCACTTAAAAAGGATATATTTATTTGATCATGGAATTGATATTTTCTATTGTATATTTAAATTATTATTCAAAGTGACTGTTTGCAAGCTGTTAAGCTGCTCAAAGGCGAGGACAATCAGCGGAGGATGGCGGCACTTGAACGTAAAATACGTGATCTTTGTCGCCGGCAATGGGAGTTTGAGCTGCAACACGTCCGCCGCAAAGCAAACGAGGTGACTGATGCAATCGCCAAGTCTTATCATAACACATAAATGGGAATTTGTTTATTTGAAGACCCACTAGACCAGAAAATTAAATAGTGATCCGTTATATAGCCATATTAATGTTCGAAATTAAGATATTAGCAACAATTATTTTTGTAAAAATATTCATTATTAAAAAAATTACGATCATAATAACCATAAAAATATTTATTATATATGCAATCGTGATAATTATAATATAATTAAAAATAACGTAACCACATTATTAAAAAAATTACGATCATAATAACCATAATAATATTTATTATATATGCAATCGTGATAATTATAACGTAACTAAAAATAACGTAACCCTAATTTAAATCACTACTTTTGCGTTTTCAATTGCATGTTATTTCTTTTTTGAATTATAAATCTCCTTTTGGTAATAAGATATTAAATTTTTTTAAAAAATTAAATAGAGAGAAAACAAAAAAGAAGCTTTTGACTTTTTTGTTTATTTATTTTCTATTTTTGTTTTTTAACTTGGGTTGTTTAGAGTCAAAAACATTTATATTATAAGTTAATTAACATATAAAATAAATTATTATATCAATGTTACTATTTACATTTTTTTTACCCCTTGTAATAACATTCATTATTAAAAAAATTGCAACCAAAATTGAGTAATATTTTGAGCATGTGAAAAATAATGTAACGTGCAATTTAAATAAAAAATTGTAAAATTTGACATTTAATGTTCCTAACATTTTCATCCGCTATTATATCAATTTAATCCTAATTTTAATTTAATTAGATAAAATTAAGAACTTTTGAGCTATAAATTGGCTTAAGCTATTTTTAAATTTTAATTTATTTAGTTTATAATTAACCAACTTTTTATTTATTTATTTTCTGTTGTTGGTTTTAGACTTGGTTTTAGAGTCAACTATTTATAATTCTATAAAAAAAACTATTTATAATGAAAGGACACCTAAATTTAGATTAAAATATTAATATAAGATTTTTATCTTTATGTAAGATGTAAATTATAAAATTATAAATTTATAGAGTATAAAAGAAATTAAAACTGATTCAACTATATATGTAATGTTACCTAAATGGAATAAGATCATCTTTTGTTACTGAAACTACTAATTGAATTATATAATTGCTTTAACTTATAATTTATAATTTTAAAAGGAATAAATTAAAGTTTTATCATTTATGACGAATTTAAATATATTTTATCATTTTCTAAACTTAAAATTTTAAAACTAATGGAATTAAAAATATATTATTATTATTATTATTATTATTATTATTATTAATGTTTTAGTTTTATTTATTTTAATAAAATTATAATTATTTTTACATTTTATAAAATTAGGGTAAGAAATTAAATTGGTTATAAAAATTATTGTTTTTTTAATGAACTTTTACAAATTTAATTTGTATTAATTGATCAATAAATTTAATATTATATTTTATTTAAAAAAATTATTGTTGGTCTTAATACCGAAATGTTAAATAAATTTATTCAACATTTAATTATTTTAGTAATTAAAAAATATAAAATTAATATGCTGATTAAGGTATTTGAATCAATATAGTATCTAAAATAAACAAAAGTCACAAAAGAAAAAGGAAATTCAGAAACCCTAATTTCAAAAAATTATTTTTTTAATAAAATATTTAAATTCAAATAATTTTATTAAAAATTTGAATTTAAAAAATATTTTATATTTTTTATATATTTTAATTTTTAACAAAAAAAAAAATTAAAAAAAAAGATAAAATTATATATTTTGTATTTTTCTGACACGTAATTAATACATTTGTTAGAAGAAAGTCATGTATTAAAAAACTTGACTATTCAACTAGCCATGGTTTCGGTTAGAGTGTTGAAGAATATATATCTAACATTTAGCATTTTTTCTACTTTTTCTTTTCTCTGAAATTTCTTTCACACACTTTTATCTAGAAAAAGAGGAAAAAGATTGCCCAACTCATCCCCACAACCAAACACACTCATCAAGGGTCGTTGGCCGCCTCTTCCTCTGGTATTTTTGGATTAATATTCTCATTCTAGAACACAATGTTATAACTTAGGACAATCAAATAAACAATACCTTATAATAGATTATCATGTATTATTCTAATATATTAATAAAATAAAAATATATAATAAATATTTTTATTTTATCATTAATGTATAAAATAATTATATTATATACCATCGGTTAAACATTAAATTTAGTAGTCACCGACTCTAGCATGTCCAATTTTAAAACTGGCTCTCCCATTTCCATGCAAGTATATATTTATCAAATAAATTTTGGATCGTTATTTTTGTCAACACTCGAGGAGGAAAATTCCAACAAATGTCAGTATACAGCAGTTTCTGATTAAGTAATAATCTGTCTGCCGGTTTTAACTTTTGATTTTGCTATCGGCTGACAAATATATATTTGATTTTTATATAAATTTATTGAAATTAATTATATATATATATTTACACTATAAAAACTTTATTTTCTTTCTCTAGAAAAAAAAATTTAAACTATCACTGTTATAAACACTAAACAAGATTTTATATTAAAAATATAAATTTTTAAAAAATTTAGTAAGAAATTAAGTGGAAAATTATTATCAACGTTTAATTGTTTGTTTTCTTCTAGAAAAAAAATGGTATCATTCCTAGATAAGATTTTATATGAAGTAAAATTTTAAAAATTTAGTAAGAAATTAAGTGGAAAATTATTATCAACATTTATGTTTTTGTAAAGTGCTGGAAAATGGATCCAATTGCGTGACCTTATTTAGTTGCCCTTCCATTATCGTTTACATTTCTATAAAAATTGCGAGTGCTGTGACAACTTTTGCTAGAACGTAGAGCAAAAGGTTTAGAAAATTAGAAAGAAAACTTGGAATTTTGAAAGCTACCAAACCATTTTTTTTTTCTGGAAAAGAAAATGGTTGTTTTTGAATAAGTGGATCACTTAAAAGTCCTCCCCTCTATGGAAAAATATTAGGCCTGTTGATTTTTTTATCCTATAACGTTTTAAAAAAAATCATTTTAATCCTTCAACTTTTTTTTTTAAGTTTGAATTCTTAAACTTTTAATTTTTGTTGTATTAAATTAATTGGTGAAAAAATAACAAACTTGTTAAATTGACATCAACTATTTTATTTTTTAAACAATTTCATAATTCTTTTACACTTTTCATAATTTTATAATTTTTAACAATTTGAATATATTTATATATTTATTTGAATATTTTATCGATTTAAACATTTTTTTTTTGAATTTCAGTGAAAATAAATCTTTTTTATTACATCAATAATATTTTTACATGTCATTAAAATTTTGCCAACTCAGTCTTTGCCTCTATTCTAACTCACCTTCTATTCATTCTTCACCACTTTCCTTTTTATCTTTCGAATACCCACTGCATTTTCTTTTATTGACTTTAAAACCAATTAATCAACCACTACAATTGTATTTGCTCTTCATTTTAAGGAACCTAGATGGTTTAGTTGCTCAAATAACTATACTCAGTACTCATATGGAAATTAGGATCATAAAAGTAAGAACTAACTCACCTTTATACATTTTCAAATTTATTTAATCTTTCGATACCCACTGATTTTCTTTTTTGACTTTAAAATTTATAATAAACCACTACAATTGTATTTGTTTTCAGTTTAAGACATTAAGGTAGGAATTAGGTTTTAAATTTTATAATTTAAATACGAAAAATTTTGTAATTTTTTTAACACAACTTGTGTATCAAGATATAACTTTTTATTTAATGGCATGTAAAATATTCTTACACGAAATATTTCTCGATAGTCGATACTAGGATGTGGCAGAAGGACTTTCTTATAATTCCCCCTCATTTGCGGTGTTATGCTGTTAAGATACGGTAGCATGTTAATTTCTTATAAAATAAAATTATTAGTCAAAGATTTTGATCTTGTTTGTCACCTGGAATCCAATCAATATGCAAAAACAAATGCTATATTACCGGCTGCTGTAAACATTGGTCTCAATCTTGTGCGCTAATTCTACGCCAACTCCCACTCCGTTTGAGGTGGTGGGTTGAGCATTTATTGGCCGTTCAAACTATAGCCCTTTTACAGCAATTGAATATGCCATCTTTGCATTGGTTAATCATTTATTATGTTAGTGTTGATATTTATATCAACGGAGATCATAATTGTCTTTCTGGAGTTTCACGAGTATCAAGTACTTGTGTTCGGAGGAGATCATTTTTTTCGTTTAAACCGGTCTTCTCCGTCATTTCAGTTTAGTTGTTTCGATTAATTTGATCAGTTTTTCGATTATGGAGCTACTTCTGTTGATCAATTATCGATTTTTGAGTTTTCAACTCGATTTGATAAAAAAAAAACCCTCAATATATAGCCATGTTTTGTAAACAGTTTTTTGAGCTAAAATTAGAGATTTTATTACTCAAATCCGCTAATTTAGATGTTTGATAAATAGAGGATTATAATAGCGGATTAGGGTGAAACCTCTCATTTTGAAAAAGATTCTTTTAGAAACTTTTTAAGTTAGAAGGTTTGAATAAAAGACTTGTAAAGACTCTTTTGTTTTTGATAATTATAATTTTTTTTCTAAATAAGATAAATTTAAATAACTAATAAAATAAAAAAATTCACAAATAAGAAATTAATATATATATATATATAAATTTAATAATTAATAAAATTATATTCAAAATATAATTTCATAAATAAGAAATTAACATATACATTAGAGTTTAATAATTATTAAAATTATATTAAAAAGATAATTTTATAAATAAAAATTAATATATACATCATTTATATTTGCTTAGTAACGATATTAAAAAATAATTTTCATAATCTAATTAATATTAACGTATACAAAATATAAATAACTAATAAATGATTCAAACAAGTATTGAATATAATCATGTCCTTATATGTCATTTTGCTTGTTTAAATAATCAAACAACTATCGGCTATCAGTTAATTTTACCAAACACTTCTATACAATCAACTAATACAATCTGCTAATCAAATCAGCTAATGTAATCAGTTATCAGCTATTGTAATCAACTATCAGCTAATATAATCTGCTATCAACTATCCGCTAATTGCCAAACATGGCCATAATTTTTTAAATATATTAATAAATATATTATACATTAAGTCGGGTAATTTAGTTAATTCAATTAAATATATTTAATTTAAATCAATTAACTGAACGAATCAAGGAGATAGAATTCCGTTAGACTATTTTTGTATATTATTATATTTTAAATCGGTTTGATTGAAACCTGATCGAAAAATTAATTGCTATACCCTAATGAAATACTACATTTGCCCTGAGCTATATAAAATTTTTGGCTTTGTTTGTTGGTTCCAAATTGCTTGCGTCTTGACTATTTTCTTATAAGGGGGATCCAGAAAAATTTTAGGGGTCAAATTTGAATTATATTTTATTAAGGACGTCAAAAGAAGGACTTTATCATTGTATTGAATTAAAATTTCATTATTATTAAAGGGACTAGAAGACACTTTTGCTATTTTTAGAGCCCCTGCATTCTTCAATTCATGTTAGGCCACTCGAGGCCCAAACTTCGATTGTTATGGTCTCACATGACATGAAGCCACGATGCCATATCACAGGCCACACCCATAAGAAAGCCAACCCCCTTGTCGATGGTTGTAAAGACCGCATCAGATAAATAAACTGATCGATTCTTCGATTTGAATTAATTGAATTGAACGTAAAAAAATTGTTTTGTATAAAAGTAAAGATTACAATAAACAAAAATATAACGAGAAAATGATAAATAATTGACTGATGGTTGATTTTTTCTATAAAATATCCACCATTACACATTAAATATAATCAAAAAATACCAATATTTATGTTAAACATTCAGATTTAGTAAAAATAAAATAAAATAAAATGATATAATATTTTGATTTTGCAAGGTTTTTGACCAATTTGTTTCGATTTCCGATTCAACTTGTATTACTAAATCATCCCACCAGTGTTAATTGATTGAACCGTTATACCATATTCTTAAAAGATAAAACCATGATGATATCAAGGGATTGGTCTTGTGAGAATACCTGCAGGAACTATGGCAATTGGCAACCACAAATTTAATCCCTCCAACAAATCCAATGGGAACATTGCTCATGCATAAAATATAGGGAGAGAGCCACCGAGAATCACTATTCTCGGTTGCATTTTAGACAACAATAATAAATAGAGAAAAGAAAAGGAGGTGACAAGTGAACGGTGCCAGAATTTGGAGATAAGGGTAAAAAAAATTTCGGGATGAGGATATTTGCCCCTCCCCACCCCCACATGCCTCCGTCATTGGGTAATAAGTTACTTACTGCTTGGACCAACCGTTGGTTATGAACGAACACACCGTTGGTTATGAACGAACACTTTAAAGAGACGAGTCAGAGACGTTAATTTCAATCAACTACTAATTCAATATAATGAATAAGTTCAAACACTTCAAAGCTAAGGAAAAAAGGGCAGGATTACAAGTACTTAGAGTAGGTCTCAGATGCTACCAGCAACCGACATGGCTAGCTACCATTTCATTTGTACTCGAATGACGGCACCGGAGGGGCATCAAAGCTCTCCAAAACCTCAGTTTTACTTCCACTACCTGTTAATGATTCCTGCTTCTTTCCACCACCGAAAAGACCTCCAAACCATGAAGATGAAGAGTCTGATGAGGAACCTGATGATGATGGCGACGAAGGTGAGCCTTGTCTCAAGCTGTCAATTGATGCAGGGGATTGGTTAGGCAATTGTCCCATTGGATATCCAGGCATGCCGGCTACATTCAGTGCTGGCTCTTCGATCATTATAGGCATCTGCGGCTGACTGAGGACTTTATTCAACATGATCCCAGCTCCTTCAATCAAAGCAAGCAAAACCCCGCCAAAACACTGCTGATCTTGAAGCAGCACCGAGTCCTTGCCGCATCGAAAGGAACCCTCCTGTGGCAGCACCAGCTATAATCGAGTTCCATGGATCTTCTTTCTGTCTCATGTACACCATGGTGCAATCAAAGGTGGAGAAAAGGCCACCCCAAACAGCAAAGCTACCGCCAACACGAGGGGCATTCATGCGCACAGCTTGAGTTCCTCCTATCAACCGAGCACCACTTGGGGAGTTATATGTGCCTTTTATGAAGTGGAAGGCTGCACCTCCAACCGCACCCATACCAAAAGCACCACCAATATCATCAAGAATTCGATCAGGGCATGGCTCTCGAGATGTTTCTGGGGTCCCCATGGTTCACAAAGATGGTATTTTTTCTATTAACAAAGTTCAAAACTTACCTGCAAAATTCAGCAGTAAAAAAAATTGCTCAAATTTCCACCGACAACCAAGAATTATAGCAAAACAAATTACGATTCAGCAATTAATTACAACAAACTAATGATATTAATCAACCTCAATGACCTACAAAACCAAACAGAATAAACACAGAACGGCATGATAGAAACCATAATATCAAGTATTATAAAAAAAATGAAATCTTCTCAAAGAAAACGATCATAAACGCGATCCAGGCTAAGAACCGAAGGAACAAAGTAAGAACAGAGTAAAACCCTAGAAAAACATCTCTTTTCAACCAAGAAGAATCAGTCTCAACGCAACCCAGAAACTATTTGAGAAGATAAAAAGTAAACAACTCTATCGTATGCAATAATGAAACTACAGATTTCTCACCTCAATCTTGAGAGGAAAACAGGGATTTCTAACGCATAAAAGATTATGGTTACTATTATTTATGAAACAAACAGAGAGAATGAAAACATCAAGAAAACGATAAACCCTAAAAGGCCGAAGCAGGGGAGGGCAAAGGAACTTTCTTTTTGGGTATTGGGTTCTTTGGCCCTTTCTTTTATATACAAATGGCCTGCACAAGTTTAAGGCCTTCGACTTTGGGCATTTCTTGTCGGTCTTCTTCCAGATATTTTATTATATAATTTTAATGAATAAAATTCCCTTTTTCTCTCTTCTCATGAGCAAAAATTATTTACAATGCAGTTGATTAAGTCTTTAATTTAATATTATTATTTTAATATTTAAAAGATAAGTTAAAAGGCATTGAATATATAATAATTTCTAATTTAAGAGTCATTTTTCCTTTTTCTTACGATGCAAGTTCCTAAAAAATTGAGTTTCATCCCATTTTTGTTTTTTTCAATTTTCAGAGATGATTCGATCAACAGTTCTAATAACAATGTTACAAGTTAATAGTTGTAAAATATTTTTAATAATAAAAACATAATAAGAGTGTTCGTCTTTTTTTGGAATAGAATAAGAGTGTTTGGCCATGTTTGGTAAAGAATTTCTTGAGTTAAAATTAGAGGTTTGTAGTATTTTTAAAGATTTGACCAGTCAAATCTGCTAATTTAAATGTTTGGGAAATAGAGGATTGTAATAGCGGATTGAGATGAAATCTCTCATTTTGAAAACTCCTTTTATAAGCTTTTTGAGTTAGAAGTTTGGATAAAAACTTTTAAAGACTATTTTATCCTTGATAATTATAAATTTTCTCTAAATAACATAAATTTGATTAACTAATAAAATTAAAAAAAATATTTTCATAAATAATAAATTAATAAAATTATATTCAAAATATAATTTCATAGATAAAAATTAATGTATACATCTAAATTTAATAATTATTAAAATTATATTAAAAAGATAATTTCACAAAATAAAAATTAATATGTACATCATCATATATGCTCAGTAATGATATTAAAAAAATTAATTTTCATAATTTAATTAATATTAATAGGTACAAAATTATTTAAACAAGTATTAAATATAATAATGTCCTTATGTTGTGGATATAACTTTTGTGGGTAGTGGGCGGGTGTAGATGTAAAAAGTCATGCCCGGCGTGGGTAGTGGGTAGGTGATAGATTTGAAACCTTACCTGCACGTATTCGCCCATCCCGCATCCGCATCCGCCCGTTCTACACACTAACTACCCACCATATGAATTTTGAACCATTGTGAATTTAGAAATAAATTCACAACCTTTATGTAAATTTAAGATCTTAAAGGACATGCCTTATAATTCAACCAAATCATAGAATATAAACCTTCTTTACAATTGTCTGTCGCCGTTAGTTAGTTAGATGTATTTAAGCAAAATTTATACCAGCATAAATATGCTTTATTTAAGTTAGCTATAATTAGTAAGCTGTAGTTAAATATATATATGTGTAAATGTACTATACATATTATTTGATCATTCAATAAAATAGGCAAAATTTTACTCTTCTTTACACAAGTATATGGCTTGTTTTTACATAACTCGATATTAGTGGTAGCTTGCCAAGTGGGCAAGAGCGGATATGAGTTGAGTGGTGGGCATACAATTAGGTAGTAGGTGTGAATTTACCCGCTTGGGCGGGTGTAAATTTGAAATATAGTACTCGTCGTGAGTGGTGGATATAAAAATTTCTAGTGGGTATATGTATGGAGGAGGGAATATCTGTACATGCCCGCCCATTTGTCATCGTTATCATATTTTTTAATAATTTTAATATGATTGCAAAGAAGTATTTATTCATATTTTTTCTTAACCCTTCGATAAAATAGACACACATTATAAAAAATATATATTTATCATGTTGTATAAAGTAATATCGTTAGTAATATGGATTTAACTAAAAATATAAATTCAATGGTAAAAACGTTCAAACATTAATCTTTAAAAAATGGCGTCAATTGATATGTAGCACTGCTACTAATTTGCCATACCCTATTTATTACACTTCGTTTTCCATTGCAAACGTTAATTGACACTGCAACAGTCGTTTTTAGGAATTGTAAAATTTAGCTGCTAATAGGTGTTCGTTTTAGCGTTAAAAATAATGGACAATCGCTTGTTCGGTGACTAACCGTTGACTGTACGGGGAAAAAAGGGTTGAGCAAACTCTCATTTGAGTTGTTAAACTCAAAAAAAAAAAAAAAAAAAACATTAACAACGCAATTCAAACGGAACGGGACATCTGATGACTATATGGGCCATCATCAACAAACCTATGTCACAACAAAAATGGGCTTAACATTGTCACTTTAGGCAGTGAACGAAATTTATGTCCATATTTTTTTGACAGAAGAAACTTATGACCATGTGCTTTTCATTGATTTAAATTTTTCAATATCCGTAAAAACCTATGTAAAAAAAGTCCCTAAAAACCACCTTTTCATCAAAACATGTGGTTTGAACTTTGATTTGTTACATGTTATTCTTTAATAAATAAATATCAAATAAATTAATTGATTAATACTCCAATTATATAATGAGGCTTCCGTTTTGAATTTTTGATGTTCGAATTTTATATTATATAAATTATTTATCCTACTTTAGATCTCGTTACCGAGTTTTATAAATAGGACTGTCAAAATATATTTTTGGTAATTATATTTATAAGTGTTACATGTTAATTTAAAATTTACGAATACAATTTAGGTGGACCGGGGTCTAAAATAGGGAGGAGGAATCGTATTCATGGTTGGGCTCTATAATTGTTCCATGTCCCCAATTCTCAAACCCCAAATTTAAGCGAAGTAAGGCTTAGTGAGTGCAAAATCCCACATAGAACGTGAACATCACACGTGCGATAGAGTCAACTTTAGGGTTTAAAAGCGTGAATGATGGACCGACCTTTCTAAAAATACTTTGAATTCTTTTGGTCACTTGATTGGACCATTCCTTTAAATCTTCAAAATTCTAAGTGTTCGCCATGAAAATGACGTTTATTAAGCTCACTAATTGGGCTTTTTCTCGTATAGTTAACCTTTTAATCGAAGCGGAGGACCAAAACTCCACTACAAACCTATCACTCTCATGCATAAACCCTATGAATGAAAAATCCACAATTAAAAGATGATGTAAAGTATCCGTAAGTGTTGTTTTTATGTTATAAACACTGTTGATAAAGCTACATAGATAGATAATTGAGGAGACAAGTTAAAAGGTTGGTCGGTTAAACCTTTATTAATAGTCGTATTGGGGAACGTGGCATGATTAACCAGTAGGATCTAAAAGTATCGCAAAAATTTAAGTAAAATGTTTTTAATTGGATCTGTAAATAATTTCTTTCAAGAAGCTGGATTCATTCAATATATTCGATTACTGCAATCATGTTGCCGAACTCTAAAATTTAATCGCGTCATTTGAATAATTATTTTTAAAATACGAGATTTTAAAATTTATCGTATAAATCTTAACATTTAAAACCAAAGCATGCATGCATATACCTTTTATTTGTGAAAGCTAGTTTCGTAAATTCGTAGTAATTCATTTCTGTACTTGTAAAATATTTAAATAAGAATTTAGTTTGTTTTTTATAGTTGCTCACATAAGCATTTAATCTTTCTGTTTTGAATTTGCTCAATTTATCTGACTAGAGTAGGAAAATTAGAGCTTAAAATTTATTATTTTAAAAAGTTTTTAATAATAAAACCGGTATGCATTAAGAAAGAAAGAAACAACACAAACAAACGAAGAAATACAAGGGGAAAACAGGGGGAGCAGGGAAACGAGCAAACATAAAATAACATACAAACAGACAAAAGAAAACAGAGGAGCAACAGAACAAAGAAGAATGTAACGAACCCTCCCAAATAGAAGGAGAAGACTGAACCGACGGGGGAAAGAGAAGATCACCGAGCCAGCTGGCGATCTTAGACCTGCATATACGTTTCTCACAACGCTGAAGGATAAAACGGAAAACAAGTGATGCAGCAAGAAACTCCGGGGGTCACCACTTCAAAATCAGAGGATAGTGATGACGAGAGCAGAGCGAGAACAAGGGGACGAGGCCAAGCAAACCGTCAGCGACGGTGGCCTAGAGCAGGACTGCCGTCGAAGAGTTCGGCAAAAATCGGAGGCAAGGGCCCAACCAACCCTACATCTTCGAGCTCAGGCATCCCCACACAAACGACAACCCGAACAGAATCATGGACATCGAAAAAACAAAAATTCGAAAAAGAGAGAGAAAGAATATAAAAAAAAGCAGCGAAAGAGTGGCCACCGCTCAACGTCAAAAGCGGCGCGCCCGATAAAAGTCCAAAAAGAAGAGTTAAGGTTTTGTTTCTTAGAGAGAGTTAAAAAAGTTTAGTGGTGGGCTTGTTTTTAAAAGGTTTTATGTTATTATTTCGAAAAGTTAAAACTTTATTTAAACGTATTCAATAATATATTGAACTATTTGAAATGTTAGACAAACATTTAATCAAGAGTGGACTTTTTCATGAACCATGAGAGTCTTGACTCCTCTAAAATTTAGAATATATTATTTTATGACCCTTCAACTCTTTCTTAAAATTTCTCTGTAAATATATACAATGGTTATTCTAAAAAAATTAAAGAACTATCTTGATGTCAGTCAAAACTTTTGAACTTTTTTATAATTTTATAATTTTCTATAAAGTTTCAATATCAAAATCTGCCCTGATTTAACCTCTTACTTTCAACTTAAATCACCATCTTGAAGAGGCTTCCTTGATGGGTTTCATGTGCAAAGCTAAAAAGATGAATTATAATCTCATTTTCTTTTTTCTGTTTGAATCTCGGATTTTAAAGAACATCTGGAATATAGATTGTTGTGGCAGTGGTTTTCAGCTGCCATGTGACCCTCAATTTGGCCGATCACTAACCTAATAATCCCACGTTATAATCTGAGTGGACCATTTGCGCCCAAAATTTCTTCATCACAAAACCTAGAAAATCCATTCTTTATAAGTATAAAAATTTTCCTCCTCTTTTCGGTATTTTTTTATATTTAAACTCTAAAAATATTAAAAATTAAATTATAAATTTTAATTTTAAATTTTAAATTTTAAATTTTAAATTTTATACTTTAAAAAATATAATTTACTTCAAAATTTTTATGTTCTAACTTTAAATTATAAACTTAATTTTTATTACGATAAATAATAACACTAAAAAAGTAAGATATTTTTATTCTCTTTATAAAAGAAAGTCCGATATTCAAGTCCCTGTTATTAGCCAAAGTAATTTATATTTTTAAACTTTCCAAATTATTCATCACACATGAGCATGGTTTTAAAAAGTGGTCCGCAACCGCGATTGCGGCGTTATATAGCGGTAGAACCGCCGGCCAAAACCGCTTTTACTAAAAATTGCCCTGTTAATCGGATTTACACCAAAAACGGCGGATTGCGGCCGCGATTTAACGGGTAGCGGTCGATTGCGGTAATAACGGACCGTTATTTCCGTTACCAGATCAATCGCGGATGAAATTACCTGTGAAAAATTGACGTTCGCCGGAGAAGTTTTGATCTGAATCTCGCTAACAGTCGATGGGAAGGGAAAACGGTTAGTAGGGGTTTGCTCGACAATGGACGAAGAGTTGAATGATGGGGGCGGTGTATTTCACGATCACCATATGACTGGTGGCCGGAATTATACCGAGAGCTGCAGAAGTTAGAAAAAAACAGGGGATGAGGGGAATGGGAGAAGAAAGAGACAGAGAAGATAGAAACGGCGCATTTAGTTTTTAGGGTTATTAAAAAAATATTTATATTCATATAAAGGATAAAATGTGGGAATGATACACAAGTTTCAGAAAGTATTGATTTGGCTAAATTGGTTTATTTTGATTTTGATTTGGCCCTTAAGGCACATTTTTAGTTTAATTAGGAGTTTTACAGTTTCGTTTTTTTGAATCAAGTCCTTAAAGTATCTAATTAATATTTATTAAAATATTAAAAATATGAAATTAAAATATTATTTATACAAATTAGAATGTTATTTAAAATATTTTTTAAGACATTCGAAACTCATAGAGAAAAAATATTCTGGATAACGTTTAGATTGGTAAACAATTAAATTTGAATGAAGAAACTGGAAATTTGAATGCAGGCTGCTGGAGCATTTAGGTTGAACAAACATACATAATTTTTCGAGATTGGATAATCTGTATATTTGCCTAACCTAGTTTGTGTTTTTTTGTTGGTATTCAAAAAGATGTCGAGTAAGAAAGAAGAAAAAACCCAGGCAACGGCCGACAGAATCAAGGCTGCGGCGTTGACTGCTGCGAAGGGTCTTAGTAGTGCTCAAGCTGAAAGGGCGGCAGCAGCTGCAGCCCGAAATGTCAATGCCTACAGGCAGAAGGAAGAGGGGCCGAGCAGATGGCAGGAGAAAAGGGAAGCGAAGCGGCAGATGTATTCGATGAGTACCCAAATCTGCCATTTGCGCCCAAAATTTCTTCATCACAAAACCTAGAAAATCCATTGTTTATAAGAATAAAAATTTTCCGCCTTTTTCGATATTTTTTTATATTTCAACCCTAAAAATATTAAAAATCAAATTATAAGTTTTAATCTTAAATCTTAAATTATATACTTTAAAAAATATAACTTCAAATTTTCTACGTTCTAACTTTAAACTTAATTTTTAATACGAAGACATAAATAATAACACTAAAAAAGTAAGAAATTTTTATTCTCTTTATAAAAGAAAGTCCGATATCCGAGTCCCTGCTATTAGCCAAAGTAATGTATATTTTTAAACTTTCCAAATTATTCATCACAAACGAGAGTCAAGACCCTAAAATAAAAACTCTCAAAAGAGGGTTCAGACCCTTATTCGAGGGATACGGGTCGGCTCCACGTCATGCATGCTTCATTCATGATTTGGGATAAAAAAATTGAGAAATAGATAAAGGAGTTATAATAATATAATGTACAAAATGAAAGCACTAAATCTAATTTATGGTTTCTTAATGCTGTTTATAACATGCTGGCATAAATCAACTTTTTAATGTTAGTTATCTTACAAAGATAATATTGAACTGAATTAGGCATATTTGATCTCATCATCCCACTTCTAAACCACAATAATAACTAATTTATTTTAGTATAATACCTCTGATTAGTTTCTAGATACCGAATATGCAGTGGATAATGCACAGGAGTTCCACTAGGAAAGCCAATGTTTTTGTGTGTGTATATATATATTATCTATTTTAATATTAAACTAAAAAAATGTAATTTGGGTTTTATTATTGTTAGTAATCATATTTTGACATAATTGATGGAAAATGAAACTCTGGGTTCTTGAGTATTTAAGTTTCACTTCCATTTTATGTAAATTACATTTGATTTATATTATGAGAAAATAATTTTTTTATAAATGAGTTTAATTTAGGGGTTTAAATTTA